>PVKV010020768.1:0-39055 GCA_004027835.1 Alouatta palliata
GGCCAGCTGCCCACCCACCTGCATGGTGCTGATACAGAGGCTCCTGTGAATCACGAACTGGCTGAGGGCGGCTGACCGCTTGTAGCTGTTCCGGCCATGCACCATAAGCAAGCGGCCAAGATGCTTAAATTGAGTGATGGAGAAGTCTGCGGCCAACGAAGCCTGTTTGCCTTCCTAAAATCCAATAAAATGAGGCACTGTCAGAAGCACAAGAGGTCAGGGCAAACACATTTCCTTTAATTGAAAAAGCAAGACATTGTAATGCGATATTTGAAGAACTTCAAGAATGAAAACTCTTTGGTTTCAAGTGATACGCAGTTGGTGGTCCAAGTCTAAATTTGATTTTAAAAGAGGAATGTATTTAAATAAAAACCATTCTGAATCACATACAGTTATAATTTGGAGGTCAAGTGGCTCTGATATTAAGCCTTGGGAGTTCAGCCCACCCCGTAAGTAGCAAAGGATCATTTAAAGATAGATATTTTAAAACATTCAGTTCCTTTAAGAGCTAATTAAACATGAGGTGAAAACCGAGAGCTACTAACGATATTAATTCAGAAATTCCTGAATATACAGCACTGCACACTCATAGAAGTAGAAATAACTTACAGTGCAGCCATATAACGGAATTCTGCCATTTTGCTTTGTTAACTTTTATTTTTTCTTGAGACAGGGACCCGCTCTGTCACCCAGGCTGGAGTGCAGTGGTGTGCCCTCAGCTCACTGCAACCTCCGCCTCCCGGGTTCAAGCCATCCTCCCACCTTAGCCTCCCGAGTAGCTGGGACCACAGACAGACACCACCACACCTGACTCATTTTGTTATTTTTGGTAGAGATGAGGTTTCCGCACATTGCCGAGATTGGTCTCAGACTCCTGAGCTCAAGCCATCCGCCGACCTCAGCATCTCAAAGTGCTGCAATTCCAGGCATGAGCAACCGCACTTGGCCGAATTCTCTCATTTTAAAAGGAGGTGACAGCCAACAACAAAGGGACAGAGGGACGTTAGAGCCTCTGGATGTGACGCAGCAGGAAGAACACCAGCTCCTCCCATGCAGTGCTGACATCAAACCAGAATCGGAACCCGACCAATCTGACTGGCTCACGGTCTGCACAGCATGAGACGCTCTACCACTATCCAGAATGCTTCGAAAACATCATTGACATGAAAAATAAAACACCCTTCAACCAAAAAAAAAAAAAAAATAGAGAAAAGTGTTCTACAATAAAGAAGATTAGAGCTGGGCACGGTGGCTCACGCCTATAATCCCAGCACTTTGGGAGGCCGAGGCGGGCGGATCACCAGGTCAAGAGATCAAGACCGTCCTGGCCAACACGGTGAAACCCCGTCTCTACTAAAAATACAAAAATTAGCTGGGCGTGGTGGCACGTGCCTGTAATCCCAGCTACTCAGCAGGCTGCGGCAGGAGAATAGCTTGAACTCAGGAGGTGGAGATTGCAGTGAGCCGAGATTGTGCCACTGCACTCCAGTCTGACGCCTGGCAACAGAGCAAGACTCTGTCTCAAAAAAAAAAAGATTAGAAACACGACGACATGCTAATAAATGTGATTTGCAATCCTTCCTGGAGCTTTTTTTTTTTAAGCTATGAAGACATTTAGAGGACAGATGGGGAAATTTGAGCATGAATATTATACATTGCCACTGTATCAATGTTACTTGCGGGGGTTATGATGTTACTTTCCTTGTGTGGGAGAACATCCTTCTTCTAAACAGATGCAGATGAAATACTTAGGGGGTAACGTTACACGCAATTTACTTTCAACTGATTCAAAGAAAGAAAGACAATGCAGCAAATATTAACAACTGGCCAATCAAGGTGAAGGCAGATGGATGCTCACTGTTCTATTTCAATTTTTCCACTGTTATATTTCAACGTTTGACATTTTTCAAAATAAAAAGGGAGAGTCAGAGGAAGAAGTGATGGTTCTATATGCTCTGATGTAGGAACAAATACAAGATATAACAGATTTAAGTAAGCTGCATAACAAAATGTACAGTGTGTTTTCAATTTTAAAATTATCCATGAAAATTATATATATATACATGTGTCAGGTAAGTGTATAGATGGCAAATCTACACACACTCATAACCGGTAATATACATACAGAACAAATGGTGGAAGAATAACCAGTGCTACTCATGTGATCCAGTTACCTAAAGAAAGGACACACTTTACTTCTAGATTCTTTAATGTTACATATGCTTTTGAGACAGAGTCTCATTCTGTCACCCACGCTGGAGTGCAGTAGCACAATCTTCGCCCACTGCAACCTCTGCGTCACAGGTTCAAGCAATTCTCCTGCCTCAGCTCCCAACTGGCTAGGATTATAGGCTCCCATCACCAAGCCCAGCTAATTTTTGTATTTTTAGTAGAGACGGGGGTCTCACCATTTGGCCAGACTGGTCTTGAACTCCTGACCTGAGGTGATCTGCCCGCCTTGTGCCTCTCAATGTGCTGGAATTACAGGCGTGAGCCGCCACGCTTGGCCTAGATTCTTTTAACTTTTTATAATGAGCGCTATTACTTTCATATCCCAAGAAACAAAGGAATCAGAATACATTTTTAAGAGAAGTTAAAATGCTTTAATTTTTGTAAGAACTGGTACAGAATTCCATTAAACTCAAACATGCTTTTTTTTGGAGATGGAGTCTTACACTGTCGCCCAGACTGGAGTGCAGTGTTGCAATCTTGGCTCACTGCAACCTCCGCCTCCTGGGTTCAAGCAATTCTCCTGCCTCAGCCTCCCGAGTAGTTGGGACTACAGGCATGCGCCACCACGCCTGGCTAATTTTTTTTGTATTTTTAGTAGAGACGGTTTCACCATGTTGGCCAGGATGGTCTCAATCTCCTGACCTCGTGATCCACCCGCCTCAGCCTCCCAAAGTGCTGGGATTATAGGTGTGAGCCACCGTGCCCGGCCAAACATGCTTCTTAAAACCTGCATTCAGGGAATCTATACAAACTTCTGATATATCCCATTCAAAAATCATTTCACGGCTGAGTGCAGTGGCTCACGCCTATAATCTCAGCACTTTGGGAGGCCGAGGCAGGTGGATCACGAGGTCAGGAGTTCAAGATCAGCCTGGCCAACATAGTGAAACACTGTTTCTACTAAAAATACAAAAAATTAGCCAGGCATGGTGGTGCACGCCTGTAATCCCAGCTACTCAGAAGGCTGGGGCAAGAAGAATCGCTTGAAACCGGGAGGCGGAGGCTGCAATGAGTGGAGATCTTGGCACTGTACTCCATCTCAGGCAACAGTGCAAAACTGTCTCAAAAAAAAGATCCTTTCACCTGCGCAACTTCAAATCATCATCATCTTGCTGAGAATCAGAGAACCAGAAAGATGGGAAAAAGCGGGGAAAAAGCCCTAGGGCTCAGCCAAAGTCATGAAGATATGCAACAGGATGGATGAGAGGGCACCTCCAGTGCCTTCTCAGGGCCTTGGCGCTCCTATACTTCACTCACCGTTTTTTGGGGGGGTTTGTTTTTGGTTTTTTTTTTTTTTTTTTTTTTTTTTGAGACGGAGTTTTTCTCTTTCACTCAAGCTGGAGTACAATGGCTCAATCTCAGTTCACTGCAACCTCCCCCTCCCAGGTTCAAGTGATTCTCCTGCCTCAGCCTCCTGAGTAGCTGGGATTACAGGCATGCACCAGCACGTCCCGCTAATTTTTGGATTTTTAGTAGAGACGAGGTTTCACCATGTTGGCCAAGCTGGTCTTGAACTCCTGACCTCAAGTGATCCGCCCGCCTCAGCCTCCCGAAGTGCTGGGATTACAGGCTTGAGCCACCGCACCCAGCCCTTCACAGAGTCCTAACTCATTGATCCATCTTCTTGCCTCTAGTCATTTAGAGGTCACAAATTAGTGCAGAGTAAATTATAAGAGGCAAGCACACAATTGGCAAGGAGGAAAAGACAGAAAAAATGTTTCGTTACACACCAACTTCTAAAAATTGTAGCTGAGGCAGGGCGCGGTGGCTCACACCTGTAATCCCACCACTTTGGGAGGCTGAGGCGAGTGGATCACAAGGTCAACAGATCGAGACCATCCTGGCCAACATGGTGAACCTCATCTCTACTAAAAATACAAAAATTAGCCGGGCGTGGTGGCATGTGCCTGTAGAGGCTGAGGCAGGAGAATCGCTTGAACCCAGGAGGTGGAGGTTGCAGTGAGCCAAGATTGCACCACTGCACTCCAGCCTGGGTGACAGAGCAAGACTTCATCTCAAAAAAAAATTGTAGCTGAAAAGGCCTTTTGGTGAGAAGCAAACCAAGCCACATTCTTTCATAAGTGCCCAAGAGATCAGCACACGGCAGGATAAACAATGCTTTTACTGACAAGGCCACCTGCCCCAGGGAAGTCTGAAGTACATTTCCCATACCGTAAGAATATAAACACTTTATTTATTTATTTATTTATTCATTCATTCATTCGTTCATTCATTTATTTGACTGAGTCTCAGTCTGTCACCCAGGCTGAAGTGCAATGACGCGATCTCAGCTCACTGCAATCTCTGCCACCCGGGTTCAAGCCATTCTCCTGCCTCAGCCTCCCAAGTAACTAGGATTACAGGTGCCTGCCACCACTCCCAGCTAATTTTTGTATTTTCAGTAGAGACAGTGTTTCTCTATGTTGGCCAGGCTGGTCTCAAACTTCTGACCTCAAGTGATCCTCCTGTCTCAGCCTCCCAATGTGCTGGGATTACAGGCATGAGCCACCACGCCCGGCCAAGAAACTGTGTTTTTTTTTTAATTAAGGTCTTGGCAAACAAAAAGTCAACCTTCATCTGTCTGTAAGATGTGGCAATACAGACCTCTTTCTTCCCAGTGACACGAGGTAATTGTGACACATAGTTCCTTATGTGTTATCATTCTTCATCTGGATTTCCAGAAGCCTTAAAACCATGTCTTTGAGGGAAAAAGAACCAGGAAACTCCAGCAAGTGGAGTCGAGCAGAGGGAGCACGCTCACCTTTCCTTCCACTCCCACACCGCAGTCGGATTCCTGAATCATGCTGACGTCATTGCCCCCATCCCCTGCAGGCCACACAAACAACAGAGGAAGGACATTTGATTATTACCTTAAACAAGAACAAATGCTTGTCTTTAACGCACTGGTGTCTTTCACGGAGTGCTTGCTGAGTGCCTGGACTGCACTGTACATTCGAGCTCTCCCATTTTAAAGGTGATTCTTTTTAGGCTGGACACAGTGGCCCATGCCTGTAATCTCAGTATTTTAAGAGGCCAAGGCAGGCAGATCACCTGAGGTCAGGAGTTCCAGACCATCCTGGCCAATAAGGTAAAACCCTGTCTGTACTAAAATGCAAATTAGCCAGGCTAATTGTGATGGCATACGCTTGTAGTCCCAGCTACTTGGGAGGCTGACGCGGGAAAATCGTTTGAACCCAGGACGCGGAGGTTACAGTGAGCCAAGACTGTGTTACTATACTCCAGCCTGGGGGACAGAGCAAGACTCCATCTCAAAAAAAAAAAAAAAAAAAAGGTGACCTCTTTTAAGTCCTCATAAAAAACATTTGAAGAAGCCACTATTATTATTCCCATTTCACCAATGCACAAACAGAGGCTCAGATGGGTGAAGCCACCTGGGGCACCCGCTGAGGAAAGATCTGAACCCAGATCTAACCCCATAGCGTGTGGTCTCCAGCCCCTGGAAGGCTGTGCTCTTGAGCCACTGGCAAAGGAGTAGGGACCTGGCTCACGCTTATCTGCTCTCTAAGGGAAATATTAAAAACAACAACAAAAAGAAAGCCAAAGTCTTCAAGGCAGAGAAAAATCACGACCTGAAAAAAGGGGCCAGGGAATCCGAAGACCAAGTAGCAGGGTCCAAACACCCTCAGGGAAAGGGAGCCTGTCGCACCGGCAGGCCAGGGCCAGCGGCACAGCTGAGCCGCGCCTACCTACTGCGCAGGTGAGCTTGCCCGTGCGCTCCTGCAGCAGGCGCACGATCTGGGCCTTCTGGGTGGGGGCACAGCGGCAGCAGACCACAGCCGGGCACTGGCAGGCCAGTTCCATGAACTCGTACTCGTAGTACTTGAGGCAAACCTGCAGGGTGGAGAAAGAGGAGGTGCGTTGGTGGAGGTCGCTGCCCAGCCTGCAGTGCCCCGGATGAGGCCCAGGCTGCTGGGAGAACTCAGGGGTCTCCCCTGACTCCAGACCCCTGGCTCTCAGGGGTCCCCGAGCTCACCTCCAGGGAGTCTCCCGAGATGACCAGGGCACAGTCATGCTTCCTGCGGAAGGCATTCAGCTCGAGGTGAGCCTCCCCGCGGTTGGTCACCTGGAAGGGACAGAGATGGAGAAGGAGGCACTGCTCTCCGGAGACCATAGAACAATAAACAGTGGCTTCCTAGAGCCAGCATGAAGACAATGGCCACCGCAGCCAAGGGTCCCTCCCCTCCCCCGCCACCAGAGGCAGCACCAAATGGAATCCTGTTGGCTATGACTCTGTGGGAATCAGAAGAGTCCATACAATTTCCACCTACAATTTCCCCCAGGACTAAAAATGCCTGTACTGGCCAGGCGCGGTGGCTCACGCCTATAATTCCAGCACTTTGGGAGGACAAGGCAGGCAGATCACTTGAAGTCAGGAGTTCGAGACCAGTCTGGCCAACATGGTGAAATCCCCTCTCTACTAAAAATATAAAAGTTAGCCAGGCGTGGTGGTGGGCGCCTGTAATCCCAGCTACCCGGGAGGCTGAGGCAGGAGAATCGCTTGAACCCGGGAGGCGGAGGTTGCAGTGAGCCAAGATCGTGCCATTGCACTCTAGCTTGAGCAACAGAGTGAGACTCTGTCTCAAAAAAAAATAATAATAATAATGAAAACCAAAAAAAAGCCTGTGCTTTCATTATAAGCCAGGCATTGGACTAAGCATCTGTGGATTTTTCTCATTTATTTCTCACAACGGCTCTATGAGGTACCGAAAGAAGACGGCTCTTTTTTGCACTTAAAGAAACTGAAGCATGGCGACATTTGTCAGCGTGTCTGAAACTAGCATGCTGTAGCACAGGTAGGCAGAGCCAGGCACCTGGCAGAGGCTGGCCCACTTTTCTGTAAAAGACCAGATGCTAACTGTCGTGGGCTTCCTGGACCACATGGTCTCAGTCACAACCACTCAGCTCTCCTGTTGTAATGCAAAAGCAGCCGCACACCATTCACAGACGAGTGGGTCTGTCTACACTCCAATAAAACAAAACGCCTTCTGTGCAGAAAGCAGGTGGCTGGCGCATAGGTCATTCGTTTGCAATCCCTGAATTCTGGCACGCACAGTCAATTGTCATTATTCACAGCAGCTACATTTTCTAAAGTCACTGTGCACATGGAATTAGCACATACTAAACCATCGCCTGGAGGGGAAATACAGGGTTAAATTTTTGCCCCTGGTTGCAATGTTTATTTTATATGTGTTCTATTTAAAGACACCTTGATTCACTAACATCGAAATCACAACCACCAGTGCTGTAAGTCATACCTGAAGGAAGCCCATCTGACACGTACGCTCTCCCTGAGTCATACCGACAGCCTTCCTGCACTTAGGAAGATGAGCCAGCAAAGCAGCGTGGTGCTGGGACCATTTTAAACAACAAGCTGCCAACAAAAGGCACAAAAATGGGAAAAACCTGATACTTAAATGGACTGCAAAGAGGACACGTGTTCGCCATACGAGGCTGAAAGAAGGAGGCAGTGCGTGGCCTTGCTCAGGCGCAGGTGAGAATGCGCACATCAGGCGGCTAAAATGCTAAGCCACTCTAGGCCAGGCGCGGTGGCTCATGGCTGTGATCCAAGCACTTAGGGAGGCCAAGGCAGGAGGATCCCCTGAGGTCAGGGGTTCAAGACCAGCCTGCCCAACAGGGTGAAACCCCGTCTCTACTAAAAATACAAAAATTAGCCAGGCGTGGTGGCAGGCACCTATAATCTCAGCTACTTGGGAGGCTGAGGCAGGAGAATCGCTTGAACCCAGGAGGCAGAGGTTGCAGTGAGCCGAGATTACACCACTGCACTCCAGCCTGGTTGACAAGGCTCTGTATCAAAAAAAAAAAAAAAAAATTTTTTAAGCCACTCTGCATACCACCGTGAGTATCAAAGTACTGATCTGGAGGTCACGGAAGTTTTAATGAGGAGGACAATTCACAAAGAATCTGCGAATGATGAGAACTGACTATACCTGCCTCTACACCATCTAAAACTCACTGGCTTTTTTGAAGCTTCTCTGTGCTATAGACCAAAGGCAGGGGTGAGGGGGAGACCCCCAAACATCTAGAGACCCTCCAGTTTGCCATCGTGGCTCTGGTTTGAGATCAGTGGGATTGCTATAACCTGCCCCAAAGAGGACCCGGTGCCCTTTACCTCCCCAACGCGAGAAAGCCTAGCACAGGTCTCGCTGGATGCAGTTCCTGATGTGTGCACTGTTTCGCTCAATGCCTGCCACAGGGGCGGGCAATTTCTCATTTGCCCATCCAATTCCCCTCCTTCAAAAGGCTCCTCAATGGTCCTGACTGCTTCCCCCTTGAGAGTGCAGATAGGCCAGAATCTGTGGCCTGGAATTTCTTTCTTATCCAAGGACTGGACTTCCAGGGCTTCAGTGAAATCCCAGGAATCCCATACATAATTTCACATGTATGAGTGGAGCTGCATCTTTCGGGGGTAGTGCCTAACTTTCATCAGCTTCTCAGAGGGACTGTGACCCCCTAAAAGGCTAAGAGCATGGCATTATCACAGGACTCTCAGGAGGTGCTCCTAAACCACTCCCGGAGGGAACTCTCCAGCCGGCGCCTGGCTCATCAATCATCCCACCCAAAGAATCATTCAACCGTGGCTGAAGCTCCCCTCCCTAGGTGGTTCCTTCTTAAGGGGCCCACTTGAGGTTAGGAGGTTCAGGATTAATGGAACCTCACCACCCCCACCGTGGCCCTAACACAGAGGATGCTTTACCAGCCGGAACACGTGGATGTCTTGGTTTCTGGTCACCAGGTGTGCATTCTTCGCTGTGCATGTAGCGGTCTCCAGCTTGTCCCCCGTCAGCATCCAGACCTGAAATGACCACACGGCAGAGGTCCTGTTTGTTAGTTTTTGAGGCCGGCCTGTCAGCTGCAACAGCTGAGTTTCCGAGATCACGGAGCTGAACTTGAAAGGTTCCATTTACCTCCTGATGACTGGTGCTGCCCCCAGCTCGACTCAGCAAGCGTCCTGGCTGAAGGGCTTTAGGACTGCAAGAAAAACCACTGCTGGTAGCAGCAAAACTGGCAGATCCTTCTAGAAATAGCCATCTGGCCACACACTACGGGAGGTACTATGAAGTTCGGTCCTCGGACCACACAATTCCCCTTCTGAGGATTTTTCTTAAAGTGATAAATATCCTAAAAGAAGGGAAAGGCTGTACGGGTGAGAGGGTACGTCTGTGCCCCTGCAGGAAACGCTGATTTGTGACGCTGTGGACTTTCTGCGTAGTTGGATGAGCAAGACAGACCCTCCCGGGGTTTAACTCAGCTGGAAAGTGCTGATCCGAAATGAGCCAGGTTCTTCCACTTCGTGTGCATCGTCTCACGCCGCACTGCTCTGCTGTGGGCTCAGAGGGGGCAGGTGACTTGCCCCAGACCACACGGCCACCTCTCTTCCTAACCAAGCCCAGTCTTCAGAGTCCTCAGGAATGTGCTTCTTGCTCTGCAATTTCACCTCATTAACCCTTTTGTTCTCTTTGCTCCCAGCTGGGAGCAGTCTTGGGGCTATCGGACAAAGAAAATCTGGATAGCAGGGGAAGTATAGGAAAGAAAATCCTATTTTCTCAAGTCTCCCGAAGGTCCACTATGTGCTCAGCACCCATGCTGAGCTGCCTGTTACCTTCATGATAGCTTCAAACACTGGGGAAGGAATTAGTCTGGCATGGTGGGCTGGGCCTGTAATCCCAGCTACTCCCGAGGCTGAGGCACAAGAATCGCTTGAATCCAGTGCTAAGAGGTTAAGTCATTTGCCAAGGGTCACAGAAGAAGGGAGAGGCAGGATGGGAACCCAGCCAGTGGGATGGACAGAAGGAAGGCACGGGGCACCTCTCAGGGCTGAGCCTCCCAGGCCCTCTCCCCTGGCTGGGTCTATGTTTGCCCTCAGTCCCCCACCTGTCCTAAAAACAATATTCTTTCTGGTGAGCCTAGTGAGTCACAGTTCTCAGGGTTTGATGCAAGAGAACAAACACTGGGGAGGGAACTGGGAGGCTGAAGTTCCAGAAAAGCATGAAAAGAATGATCAGGCGCACGACGTGGCTTATGTCCCACACCGGGGTGATTAGCCCGAGACCCAGCTCCAGTCCCAGCTCTGCCAGCGTGGGAACCTGGGGAAGGGAGGCGCCTCACTCATCCACACACGGGGCTAATGTAGAAAATTTCCTGTGCAGCCGGGCGCAGTGGCTCACGCCTGTAATCCCAGCACTTTGGGAGGCCAACGTGGGTGGATCACTTGAGGTCAGGAGTTTGAGACCAGCTTGACCAACATGATGAAACCCCATCTCTACTACAAATATAAAACTGGCCAGGCGTGGTGGCACATACCTGTAATCCCAGCTACTTGGGAGGCCGAGGCAGCAGAACTGCTTGAACCCGGGAGGTGGAGGTTGCAGTAAGCTGAGATCGTGCCACTGCACTCCAGCCCGGGCAACAAGAGCAAAATTCTGTCTCAAAAAAAAAAAAAGTCCTGTGCAAGACCGTATGTTAGACTTTAATTGCCCCATCTCAGGTACCCCTCCCCATCTCATCTAACAGGAAACTAGAAAGCTAAGTCGCATCCACACTCTGTGAATAAAACATCTTGTCTTGGGATAACACAGTTTTGAGAAGGAGAAAAACCCCAGGACAAAGCTGGAAGCAGAAAATGGAAACTCCTGACTCCAAGAGAAGTCTTAGGAATGGCCAGGACCCAACTGCAGACCCCACAATGGAGCAGAAATAGGCCTCCAGCGGCCAGACTTCTGGAAACAAGGTCCCGCTGGTGACTTCCTAATGATGCACCAGGCCTGAGAGCCGAACGCACGCGACAGAATTGGGTTTACAACGAAAGAGGCACACAGGGGTGGGAGTCCCCAGTGGACCCGAATGTTGCCTGGCGTCTACCCCTTCCTCCTCCCATGGCCCTGCTGAAAGGGCAGGCCCCAGGACGAAGCAGAGAGCCACTTCTGAGTGGAGGCCGGTGGCAGGGACACGTTTCCGGGAGCTCCAGGCTAACGAGTTTGTACACACCTCCCTTGAGTCCACTGAGGACCAGGTCCTCACGCGCCCTCTGCTGGCCTCCCCAGATTCAACTCCTAGTATTTTTTTGGCCCCAAATGGTAGAGTACAAAATGCTAATATGACAGTGGCGCTGGCGGCCATTCTGCTGGGTGGCCACTAGCTCACTCGGCCACACGACAGACAGACATGCTGGTCACTCTAGAATATAATCACTGCTCGGCCCTGAGCACCAGGGAGCCCAGCGGCATCAGGGGAGACACTGGTACAGTAAAGGCAAACGCTACACAAGACGTCTTCCAAATCAGGGCTGGAGGGCCAGGTGTGGTGGCTCACGACTGTAATCCCAGCACTTCGGGAGGCCGAGGTGGGAAGATCACCTGAGGTCAGGAATTGAAGACCAGCCTGGCCGACATGGTGAAACCCTGTCTCTACAAAAATACAAAAATGAGCTGGGCATGGTGGTGGGTGCTGTAATCCCAGCTGCTCAGGAGGCTGAGGCACAAGAATGGCTTGCATCCAGAGGTGGAGGATGCAGTGAACCAAGATCGTGCCACTGCACCCTAGCCTGGGTGACAGAGCGAGATTCTGTCTCAAAAAAAAAAAAAAAAAAAAAATCAGGGCTGGAGGGGCAGAAACAATGGCTGTGGCCACTGCAGAGAAGGCACTCCTGGTCTCTGCTGCTCCTCTCGCTCTGATCTCCCTGCGCTGCTGAAGGGATAACTGGCATGACCCTGGAGCGCCCTTCCCTGCAGCCAGCCCGCCCTACCTTGATGCCAGCATTCCTCAGGGTCTCCAGCGTGGGCCGCACGTCCGCCTGCAGCTGGTCCTCCACACCCGTCAGGCACAGCAGCTCCATCTCCATCTCCAGGCTCTCGATGACCGTGGCCACTTTGAGGGAGCGGTCGTGCACACTCAGCTTGGCCTGGACATAGCGGGCCTGGGGCACAGCAGCAGATGCGGTCCCCGCTTAGGGTGAGGGGACGCCAGGCGGACTGGCCGGGGCCCAGAGTGGACAGGCCGCACCCGGTCCCCACCACGCAAGGCGGGGACCCCAGCAGGTGAGCCGGACCCCACAGGGGTGACACAGGCTTCTGGCTTCCCCACAAGTCCTCCATGCAGACACCGCACAGACCTGAGTCCGACCCTATGCTCTACACTCGCCTGCTGGGAGACTTCCAGCAAGTCACTTAACCTCTCTGAATCTTGGCCACGAAATGACAGTAACAGCACCAACCTCACTGGATTGTCTCAGGGACAGGCACGATCAAGACCTCAAAAAACAGTAAGTCCCCCCACACTCCACATGCACTTTGTAAAGCACACGCTGGGCCACCAGGTTTTCTAAAGACCAGGTCGGGCTTCTGAAGACCATCAACCCAAACTTCCGCTTCTTCTCTTTACCATGTTAGCAAAAGCCTGCGGGAAAACCAGCCATCTCCTAATGGGCCTGCTCAAAGCACATGCTTTTAAAGTTAGAAGGCAGGTAGCACTTATCAGGACTAGAACGCTTGTTACGCAACGGCTTACAGAGAACTCAAATACATTAAAGAGAGACCCCAGCAGTTTACCCAGGTAGAGCAGGGCAGGGGCCCACAAAGCCTGTCCCGCTTCTCTCCCTTGCATTCCTGCACGCTGTCCCCAGAGACACAGCAGTGAACAAGACGGGGACCCTCCCCTCAGGGAACACACTACCTATGAGACAGGATGACAATAAGCAAGTCACTATCTGGTTCAATTCCAACATTTTTACAGTTTAAAGAAATTAGGGATGCCGGATGCAGTGGCTCATGCCTGTAATCTCAGCACTCTGGAAGGCCAACGTGGGCACATCACCTAAAGTCAGGAGTTCGAGACCAGCCTAGCCAACATGGTGAACCCCGTCTCTACTAAAAATACAAAAATTAGCCAGGCGTGGTGGCGCATGCCTGAAATCCCAGCTACTTGGGGGGTTGAGGCTGAAGAATTGCTTGAACCCGGGAGGTGTGAGGTTGCAGTGAGCCAAGATCATGCCATTACACCCCAGCCTAGGTGACAAGAGTGAAACTCTGCTCAAAAAAACAAAAAGGGAACCGAAGGAGGTGCAGTGGCTCACGCTTGTCATCCCAGCTACAAGGAGGTTGAGGCAGGAAAACAGCTTGAGGCCAGGAGTTTGAGATCAGCCTGGGCAGCAAAGCAAGACCCCATCTCAAAAAAATGTGCAAAAAAACAGAAAAGAAATTAGGGCTCCAAGAGGATGATTTATGCTAAATTTTCTTAAAGGCATACTATGTGCCAAGGACTATCTTTAACTATTAAGGATATAAGAACAAACCAGGCCAGGCGCAGTGGCTCACACCTATAATCCCTACACTTTAGGAGGCCAAGGCGGGTGGATCACCTGAGGTCAGGAGTTCAAGACCAGCCTGCCCAACATGTCAAAACCCCATCTCTACTAAAAATACAAAAATTAGCCAGGCGTGGTGGCGGGCACCTGTCATCCCAGCTACTTGGGAGGCTGAGGCAGGAGAATCGCTTGAACCCAGGAGGCGGAGGTTGCAGTGAGCCGAGATCGCGCCACTGCACGCCAGCCTGGGTGACAAGAGCAAAACTGTGTCTCAATAAAAAAAAAAAAAAAGAACGAACCAGACTTGTGAAGTCCCTGACCTCAAAAATATTTTTTTATTCCAGAAAAGAGATGGATAAGATGAATGTTAAAAAAAAATACATGAACGAGGTCAAGGTTATATTTTTCTGGCCTCTCCAGATTCAACTCCTAGACATACTGTTTTGGCCCCAAATGGTGGAGCGCAATGACAGTGACAAAAGCATTGAAAAAGTGACACGGTACGATGGATGGAAAGTGAGAAGATGCCTTAGACAGGTGGTCCAGGAAGACTTCTTGGAGGAGGTGGCTTTTGAGCTAAAACCCAAAAGAAGCAAGGGAATGGGCCATGGGGCTCTGTGGATGAAGAAGAGTTCCAGGCAGAGAGAACAGCAGGTAGAAAGGCCTCTCAACAACAGTGAACCCTGTGTGCCCAGAAACAACATCAGAGTGGCTCGCACAGGAGGAGGGAGGTGGAAGGGGTGACTGGGAGGTGGGCAGGGCTGCAGAAGCCATGGAAAGGCCCCAAAACAACTTACTTCAAAGTCCTGATACTGCTCCTCCGCTAGAGACTTCTTCGCCACCACGAGCACCCGTAGCCCTTCTCGGGCCATGTTGCCACACTGAAAAGTAGACCACAGTCAGCGTGAGGGCTGTGCTGGGCGCTCCTGACTTCACTGCGGAGGACGTGCCCCCTCCCACGGCGACAAGGAAAACAGCAAATCAGAAAGTTGCTCTCCCCTGCAGCAATCTTCCCTGGAGGAAACCTTCTACAGGAGAGGGTGCAGAGAGGCAGCCCGTGGGCCAAACACAGCTGCACACAGGTCGTCATTGACAGGCACATACGTGCTTGAAAATTTAAGTCAACACTGTACAGTCGGCCAGGCACAGTGGCTCACGCCTGTAATCCCAGCACTTTGGGAGGCCGAGGTGGGTGGATCATCTGAGGTCGGGAGTTCAAGATCAGCCTGACCAACATGGAAAAATCCTCTCTACTGAAAATGCAGAAAAATTAGCCAGGCATGCTAGCGCATGCCTATAATCTCAGCTACTCAGGAGGCTGAGGCAGGAGAATCTCTTGAACCTGGGAGGTGGAGGTTGTGGTGAGCCAAGATCGTGCCATTGCACCCCAGCCTGGACAACAAGAATGAAACTCCATCTCAAAAAAAAAACATCATACGGTCTCACACACAAATCTGGGTTGCCGAATGGGTGGAAAAACTGAGCATCCCACAAAATCAATCACTGATGGCTTACGAGCAGTGACTCCGTGTTCCCAGGAAGCAGAGGTGTCAAGTGAGGAGCTCTCTGGCACGTTTTACACGCAAAGTGCAACTCTGCTCAAAGATCACAACCTGTTTTGTTCATTTGCATTAACTGCCTGGCCCCTGCAGGCATCTGGGTTTGCAGCCCTTAAACTGGGAATCTAATGTAAAATGTAAATTCTCCATGTAGAGCTAAGGGATGGGACAAAAATGGCCCCGAAAGCCTGAGCGTTGCTTCCCTCCTGCCGCGGGTCAACTGTCCACGTCACAAACTGGGTTGGGCAGCCTCTGACACGGCCCCCACCCCCTGGAACTCATATTCTGGGATAAGCACCTACCCTTTGAGTGTGTGCTGGACCTACTGACTTGTTCCTAACAAACAGAACAGGCGAGAGGGAGGGGATGTCACATCTGAGCTCAGGTTAGGAAAGCCGGTCACTTCCATCTGATTTGCCCTCTCCTGTTCCCTCGCCTGCTCTTTGATGGAGCCAGCTTCCAGGCTGTGAGTGGCCCTATGGGAGAGGACCAGGTGCAAAGAATAGAGGGTGGCCTCTGGCCAACAGTCAGCAAGCACCTGGGACCCTCAGTCCAACAGCCCACAGGGAGCTGAATGCAGCCCACAACCACTGAGCTTGCTTGCAAGTGGATCCAGCCCCGGTCGAGTCTTAAAATGAGACCACAGCCCCAGCCAACATCTGAATTACAGCCAGTGGGAGACCCTAAAGCAGAGAGTGCAGTTCAGCCACACCAGGATCCCTGACCCACAGAAACCATCATCTATTAAATGGGTGCTGCTTTAAGCAGCTACATTTCAGGGTGGTCTGTTACACAGCCACTGATAACAAACACAGAGACCTACCTGCCTTACCATGCCAGGGCCTGCCTCTGCAGAACAGGCTTCAAGGTCTGGTGTTAACTCCCTGCATCACACTTACCTCTTCCTCCAACCAGTCGTTGTACTGCACAATGCCAGCCATGACCACATCTGCTCCCTTCATGTAAAATGTAATTTCTCCAGTAGATTCATCCTAGAGAGGGAGGCCAGAAGGAATGAGAAACTGAAAGGAACACCCTCTTCTGGCTGCAATGTCCGCTTCCCATGACAGATGGTGTACAAAGTACACTTAACAGACACCAATGTTTTATCACTTGGCTGAAGATGAAAAGCCAGAAGGGGCCTCATCTGGGGGCAAAGGCTACAGAAAGTAAAAGAAAAACTCAACACATTTGGAAAATTAGTCAATGATGAAAACAAGATCAAACAAATTTAAGATCTTTTTTTTTTTTGAGATAGAGTCTCACTTTGTCACCCAGGCTGGAGTGCAGTGGTGCAATCTCGGTTCACTGCAACCTCCACCTCCCGGGTTCAAACAATTCTCCTGCTTCAGTCTCCTGAATACCACTCCCAGCTAATTTTTGTATTTTTAGTAGAGATGGGGTTTCACCATATTGGCCAGGCTGGTCTCGAACTCCTGACTTTGTGATCCACCCGTCTTGTCCTCCGTAAGTGCTGGGATTACGGGCGTGAGCCACCATGCCCAGCCAGATTTAAGACCTTTGTTTTGAAAGTTATTACTATTTTGACTGGAATGGACTCGCACACCATGATTTTAGATTTATACTTGAGACAGCAGATATCACCATACTGTGGTCCACCAGAAGACTAGGGAAGACCAGGACCAAAACAGGGGAGCTCAACTCATCACTGTGAACATTTGGGGCCGGATAACGCTGCTCTGCGGGGCCCCTCCTGTGTACTGTATCCCTGTCCAGCAGCATCCCTGGCCCCTGCGCACTAAACACCAGTCACATCCTCCATGGTGGCAAACAAAATGTCTCTAGACTTTAGCAAACGTCTCCTGGGGCTAAACTAACTGTCTCAGCTGAGAATAATTCCAAATGCCTACATCTGCCTGAGGACTGGCCTAGAGATCCAATTCCAGTTCACCCTGACCAGATTTCCTGGGTAGTCGGTAGCACCACGGCACAGGCATCAAATGCTTGGTCCTGGCACCAGTTCCTAGCTGTGTACAGCTGGACAAGCTACTGCTCTTCCCTAAACCTGAGTTTTCTCATCCGTATAACAGGAGTCAAGCATGCAGCATAGACACCGACGCACAAAAAGGGCCCCTCCGTGGTGTAATTGCTGTTGGGAGGAGGGTGACTTCCCAAGTCCCCCAGCCATCCTGTGCAGAGAGAACAAGACTTAGCCTAGGACTCTCCATGGGACAATGTGGCCCTTCCTGGAGACACTCTAAGTTGTCAGAACGCAGGCAAGGTCCTACTGGCATCTGATGGATGGAGGTGAGGGGTGCTGCTCACCTCCTACAACACACAGGCTGCCCCCAATTGCCACCAGGAAGTCCTCCAGCCGTAAAAGTCAACAGCGCTGAGACTGAGAAGTCCTGGCTTTGAGGAATAACGGCGCGGCCACAGGTCCTTCCCACTTTTTCCCCTCAGTGATTCAGGTCACTGGGAGGTGGGAGGCAGTAAAGATAGGCAAGAAAACAGAGCATGGCCATCAATACCGTGTGCCTAAATTTTGCTGTTCCAGGAAGCCCAGAATAAACGCCCATGAAGTCTTCACTGAATATGAACCACGGAAGCCCAGAATAAACGCCCATGAAGTCTTCACTGAATATGAACCACGGAGACTGAAGTGACTGCATCTCGAGCCAAGTGCAGTGGCTCACGCCTGTAATTCCAGCAATTTGGGAGGCTCAGGCAGGTGGATCACCTGAGGTCAGGAGTTCAAAACCAGCCTAGCCAACATAGCGAAACCCCATCTCTACTGAAAGTAAAAAATTAGCTGGGCGTGGCGGTGCATGCCTATAGTCCCAATGACTCAGGAGGCTGGACAATCACTTGAACCTGGGAGGCGGAGGTTGCAGTGAGCTGAGGTTGCACCATTGCACTCCAAGCTGGGCGACAAGAGCAAAACTCCATCTCAAAACAAAGTGACTGCATCTCAGATGCAAATGCACCATGCTGACTCTGATTCGGCCAGTCCCATCAACGCCCCTGATGCCTGCTTTACTCACCGTCCTTCACATAAGAACACATCAACCTTACTATTATTGCACAGATTACAGGGGATGACACAAACGGCCTTCTTGCCTCTCCTGGAGGGTGCCTCTAATCGTCCTGCTGGGGGACACCGACGCTTTCCCTGTGGAATAAGCCCCAGATCTAGGGAGTAACCATGCGGAGATCTACCTGCCTTTCTGCCCAAAACCACACTCCTGTTAAGCTCCCACAAAAGCCACTCTTCTATCTGCAAGTCCCCTCGCTAAAACGCCCTTTACCGACCAACCGGATTTGTCTGCCTTGTCCTTCGGTTTCGGGCTCCTTCGCGGGCCACTTTGCCTCTACAGCCCTTTCACGGGACAGAAATATCCCAAATCAGATTCACGGTGGAGTTTCCTCTTTTAAAATAACTTTCAAATATGCCCCTTAATCACCGACAATCTTTCAGAACAACAGGCTGACTCATAAAAGCATCCCCAGGCCAAGACAGGCACCGCGTTTAAACGCGTTCGACCACACGCTTTATCTTGGATGGATCGCGACTACGCCTGCTCTTGACGCAGGCCAAAGGGAGCTGCGGGGTCTGCGCATTCAAGCATCAGAGGTTTTATTTTTTCCGTCCCCCACTCCCATCAAAGGGTGCTCAACAACACGGCTGCAGGAACTGATGCTCCCCACCCAGCTTCCTCACTATGAAAGGGGCTCGAGTGAGTTTAGAAGCTCCGTCCAATATAAATATCCCATCAACTATCTCCTCCCATGAGTCACTTCCTCCCACGGAGTTCCTCACAAGTTTACTTCGTTCCCATATTATGGCAAGATGACGCCATCAATTTACAGAGATCGGCCGGCTGTGTGGCATTGTCTGGGGGCCTCATCTTTTCCCACTGTGGTCTGTATCTGGCACCTGCTCAAAGGCGTCTTTTAGTCCAGCAGTGACAGCGCTATGATGATATACAGCCGCGATCCAAACCCGTGCTCCACATGGGAAGGGGAGAAGGCATCAGAACATCCTGTACGCGACGAAAACAAAAGAGGGACACGACCTTCCTTCAGAAAGACAGAGCACGAGCCCTCTTCTAACCTGGCCTAATTTCTTCAGAGACAGAGAGTCACACAATGAGATAAACTTGCTCTGTGGGTGGGAGAAGGTGTGCCACGCACTGTGCGTGAGCTCACACGCATTTAAAGAAGAGATGGGGGGCCAGGCGCGGTGACTCATGCCTGTAATCCCAGCACTTTGGGAGGCCGAGGTGGGTGGATCACAAGGTCAGGAGATCGAGACCATCCTGACTAACACAGTGAAACCTTATCGCTACTAAAAAAAATACAAAAAATTAGCTGGGTGTGGTGGCACGTGCCTGTGGGTGTGGTGGCACGTGCCTGTAGTGTCAGCTACTCAGGGGACTGAGGCAGGAGACTTGCTTGAACCCGGGAGGCAGAGGTTGCAGTGAGCTGAGATTGCGCCACTGCACTCCAGCCTGGGCGACACCCAAACTAGGACTGCCAACAGTCACTAAACCAAGTGGAGGGAAGTTTTGTTTTGTTTTGTTTTGTTTTTTTAATTTTTTGAGACAAAGTCTCGCTCTGCTGCCCAGCTGGTTGCAGTGGCGCCGTCTCAGCTCACCACAACCTCTGTCTCCCAGAGCCGAACTCTGCCAACACCACTGACACCTGAATGTGGATCCCAGCACCAGAGAATCTGGGACCCCTTGAGCCCAGGCTGTGAGACACCCTGAGCCAGAGGACCCAGCCAAGCCTGCCACAGAAACTGTCCTGGCCACAGAAACTATCAGATAGCATACAGAAAAGAGAGCCCTCAGTTAGGCATGGTGGCTCATGCCTATAATTCCAGCACTTTGGGAGGCCGAGATGGGGGGATCATTTGAGCCCTGGAGTTTGAGATTAGCCTGGACAATATGGTAAGACCCCATCTTCACCAAAACTACAAGAATTAGCAGAGCATGGTGGTGTCCACCTGCAGCCCTAGCTACTTGGGAGGCTGAGGCAGGAAGATTGCTTGAGCCTGGAAGGTCGAGGCTGCAGTGAGCCATGATTATGCCCTGTACTCCACCCTGGGCAACAGAGCAAGATCCTGGAAAGAAATAAAGAAAAGAAAGAAGGGGCTGGTCCGAGTGCAGTGGTGTTTACAACTAATTGATCACAACCAGTTACAGATTTCTTTGTTCCTTCTCCACTCCCACTGTTTCACTTGACTAGCCTTAAAAAAAAAAAAAAGAAAGAAAGAAGGAAGGAAAGAAAGAGGAGTGGGAAAAGGAAGGAAGGAAGGAAGGAAGGAAGGAACGGAGGGAGGGAGGGAGGGGCGGGCAAGGAAAGGAAAAAGAAGGAAGAAGGGAAGCGGAGGGGAGGGGAAGGAGAAGGGAACGAAGAAAAGGAAGAGAGGAGAGGAGAGGCAAGAAGTGAAAAGAGAAAAAAAGAAAAGAAAAGAAGGAAGGGGAGCTTCTTTACTCCAGGGGAGTAAGGGAATGCATTTCCATGTAAAAAAGACCTCAGTGCCTAAGACCATGAGTAACATGGACCCCTATATACACTACGTGTTTTCCTACACACATCTACCTACGCTAAAGTTTAATTTATTAATTAGGCACAGTAAGAGATTAACAACAATAACTTATAACAAAATAGAACAATTCTAATATGCTGTAATCAGAGTGAAAAAAGGCTTGCTTGAACACAGCCCTGCAATACCCTAACAGCCTGAGGGCTCCTGAGTGACAGGAGCAGGGAGGTGGATGGCGTGAGGACATTGGACAGAGATGATTGATGTCCCAGGGGGACGGAGTGGGATGGTATGAAACTCATCACACTACTCAAAATGGCACACAACTTAAAACCCATGGATTGTTTGTTTCTGGGATTTTCCATTCCATATTTTTAGACCACAGGTGACCATGGGTAAGCAAATGAGTAAGGATGACCACACTGCTGTTTCAAGCCACTAAATGCGGGGTGATCTGTTACGCAGCGATACGGAGTCAATACCCTACCCCGACATTACCGTGGGTCCCCTGTGAGCTTTTCCACGTCCCTCTTGTCACACCCCAGTCCTAACCCCCAGGTCCTGCGGTACAGAGCCAGGAGCTGGAAGCCAGGCAGCCTGGAGCGAGTCCCAGCCCCACCAGTTCTAGCTGTGTGAACCTGGAGGGGCTTCTGACCCTCCCTCCACTTCCATTTTCTCCTCTGCCAAACGTCAGTCTTAATGGTACCTACCTCACGTGGTTACAGTGGTAGGAATTAAATGAGTTACTTTATGCAAATCACTTAGAACAGCCTCTGGCGCACAGTAAGCCCCACTGAAATGTTACCTGGGCTGGGTAATATCAGCACTTTGGGAGGCCAAAGTGGGTGGATGGCTTGAGGTCAGGAATTCGAGACCAGCCTGGCCAACATGGCAAAACCCCATCTCTACCAATAATACAAAAAATTAGCCAAGCATGATGGCGCATGCCTGTAATCCCAGCTACTCGGGAGGCTAAGGCAGGAGAATTGCTTGATCTCAGGAGACGGATGTTACAATGAGCTGAGATGGTACCACTGCACTTCAGCCTGGGTGACAGAGTGAAACTGTGTATCAAAAAATAAATAAATGTGCCGGGCATGGTGGCTCACACCTGTAGTTCCAGCACTGTGGGAGTCCCAGGCAGGAGAATCACTTGAGGCCAGGAGTTTGAGACCAGCCTGGGCAATATAGTAAAACCCTGTATCTACAAAAATTAAAAAATTAGTCAGCCATGGTTTTGCAAGCCTGTAGTCCCAGCTACTCGGGAGGCTAAGGTGGGAGGATTCTTATTTTATTAATAAATTATTTTAATAAGAATTTAAAAATTAAAAAGTTTTAAAAGAGCAAAGAGAAAAACATATCAAATCAGACTCTTCAGACTGAAAACATTTTTAACGTCTGACACCATCAAGTGTTGGTGAGGACACAGAGGAACAGTGGGAAGAGATGAGTACAACCGCTCCAGAAAAAGCCAGTGAAATGTGGTAACCAGAGCTGAAGATGCAGGCCGGGTGCGGTGGCTCACGCCTGTAATTCTGGCACTTTGGGAGGCCAAGTCGGGCAGATCACCTGACGTTAGGAGTTTGAGACCAGCCTGTTCAATATGATGACCCCATCTCTACTAAAAATACAAAATTAGACAGGTGTGGTGGTGCATGCTTGTAGTTGCAGCTACTCAGGAGGCCAAGGCAGGAGAATTGCTTAAACCTGGGAGGCATTCTCAGCCTCCCAAGTAGCTGGGATTACAGGCATGCACCACCACGTCCGGCTAATCTTTGTATTACAGCGGAGCTGGGGTTTTGCCATGTTGGCCAGGCTGGTCTGGAACTCCTGACCTCAGATGATCCGTCCGCCTCAGCCTCCCAAAGTGCTGGGGGATTACAGGTGTGAGCCAACACGCCCGGTCACAAGGTTTTCTTTTGGAGTGATGAAATGTTTTGAAACACGAGGGGCGTGGTGGCTGCACAACCCTGAGAATATACTAAATGCCAATGAATTTTTCACTTTAAAATGATTCTATTATGTGAATTTCACCACAATAAAAAAAATACATATTTAATGTTAAACAACAGAGAATGACAGATGTACTACCAAGAAATCCCCAATGAGTGTTCTCTTTAACTTTCACTCCGGAACCAGGGACACCATAAGCGGATCAGAGTTATCAAGGAACTAATTTCCTTTCTGCTTAGGGAATTATATTCCCTCGTTAGTCTGGCTGACAGACACCACACAGTAAAGAGGATCAGAAACAGTGTCAAGCCACAGGGACACAGGCAGCAGGCCTGGGGTTTTTAACCGCTTCACGTCATGAATAAAAGACAACTCACCCGCACGATGATGCCCATGCGTTTGCTTTCATAGGTGAAAGGGAAGATCTGCAGAATGGTGAAGTTCAGGATCTGGTCGCCAGGGGTCCTCAGCTGCATGGAAGACTGGTCCCGGCCCACCAGGGTTAAGCCCACACTTTCAGTCCACTGTACCAGGGCCACCTAAACATAACAGGGTTGAGGGTCAGACGCACAGCAGAGAATCCAGGTTCGCAGGCTGTGCCATGAACACAAAGGCGGAAGGGGCTCAGAGACAGGGGAATCACAGTAGTCACTGCCCTTGGGGGCACCCAGTGCTCTGTGCTGGCCCTTGACAGTGTCTGTTCCTCTGGGCCTGCGAGGGCTCCCACGCTGAAAGCTGCCTTTCTGTAAGGCATAATTCATCTTTTCTAGGCTCAAAGCAGGCTGCACACCAGAGGCATGGCAGAAGGAGATGGCACAAGGTTAAGAGTGATTGGCGGCCCCGCCCACACAGTGCCTTAGGCCTGTAATCCCAGCACTTGGGGAGGCCGAGGCAGGAGGATCGCTTGAGTCCAGGAGTTTGAGAGAAGCCTAGGTAACACAGAGAGACTCTGTCTCTAAAATCTTTTTTTTTTTTTTTTTTTTTTTTTAATGATTAGGGTGGTGGCTCATGCCTGTAATCCCAGAACTTTGGGAGGCTGATGCGGGCAGATCACCTGAGGTCAGGAGTTTGAGACCAGCCTGGCCAGCATGGTGAAACCCCACCTCTATTAAAAATACAAAAATTAGCCAGGTGTGGTGGCGGGCTCCTGTAATCCCAGCTACTCAGAAGGCTGAGGCAGGAGAATTGCTTGAACCTGGAAGGTAGAGGTTGCAGTGAGTAGAGATCATCATGCCACCACACTTCAGCCTGGGTGACAGAGCGAGACTGCATCTCAAAAAATAGTAACAATTATTAGCCTGTCATTCCAACTGCTCAAGAGGTTGAGGTGGGAGGATCACCTGATCCTGGGAGGTGGAGGCTACAGTCAGCCATGACAGCGCCACAGTACTCCCACCTGGACAGCACAGTAAGACCCTGTCTCAAACAAACATAATTAAATAAATGTAAGCAACTAATTCTCAGGGTCTAAAAGCTCATGAAGAAAATAAAACATATCTGCAGATGGAGCTAGCCTAGGGTCTCCAAGAATACAAATGAAACAGGAGTGGGAAAGGGAAGGCAAGATGGGAAAAGGAAAAGCAGGGAGGAGCCAGAGACCCCACCCCTGGTTGCCCTTCATCCCTGAGGCCACAGGAAGGTGGCTTGGTGGGGTGGGGAGGTGCAAACAGCATGAAGGGCCTGCATGTGCCCACCGAGCTAGATGACAGGCTCATCATGCTTACTCCCAGAATAGCAGAGGCTGGGTGAGCTGCTCTTGGCAGGCAGCTGTGACGCGCTGGGACAGGATCTGGTCCTAGGTCTAGCTGACGTCAGTAAGAGGCCCAAGGGACAGTGCCATCCCAGTTCATCAGATGTCCCTTCTTGAATCACAGGGGCTTAAGTCAGGGTATGTACACATGGGCACATCCTCAGTAGGAGGCCACCCCAACGCACTACCACCCATTAGAAAGTTGACAGGTGGGCCGCGCGTGGTGGCTCACACCTGCAATCCCAGCACTTTGGGAGGCCAAGGTGGGTGGATCACAAGGTCAAGAGATCGAGACCATTCTGGCCAACATGGTAAAACCCCACCTCCACTTTAAAAAACACAAAAATTAGCTGGGCGTGGTGGTACACGCCTGTAGTCCCAGTTACTCGGGCGGCTGAGGCCGGAGAATCACTTGAACCTGGGAGGCAGCAGAGGTCACAGTGAGCCAAGATCACATCACTGCACTGCAGCCTGGTGATAGAGCGAGATCTCGTCTCAAACAAAAAAAAAAAGTTGACGGGAGGTGTGGCAGACAGAATAACGGCTCCCAAAGAGGCCCATGTCCTAATCCCCAGAACCTGAAAATGTTACCTGACATGGCAAAAGGAACTCAGCAAATGGGATTCAGTGTAAGGACTTTAAAATGGGGAGCTTATCCCAGACCACCCAGGTGGGCCCAGTGAGTCACATGAGTCCTCAAAAGGGACCCACTCGTGGTTGTGACCAGAGAGACTCACAAACAGAAGAAGGGTTGGAGAGATGTGGTGATGCAGACTTTGAGGATGAAGGAAGGTGCCATACACCAAAGAATGCGGGCAGCGTCTAGGGGCTAGAAAAGGCGAGGCAACAGACTGTCCCCTAAAGACTCAGCAGCAACGCAGCAACGGTGCTCGACGACCTTGATCCTGTCTCAGTGAGACCTTCGTCCCGTGTTCACCCATGATCTATAGAACTGTAAGAAACATCTATTTGTTTCATTTTAAAATAGATGCCGGCCAGGTGCGGTGGCTCACGCCTGTAATCCCAGCACTTTGGGAGGCCAAGGCGGGCGGATCACTTGAGGTCAGGAGTTCGAGACCAGCCTGGCCAACATAGTGAAACCCCATCTCTACTAAAATTACAAAAATTAGCCAGGCTTGGAGGCGGGCGCCTGTAATACCAGCTACCTGGGAGGCTGACGCAGGAGAATTGCTTGAACCCAGGAGGCGGAGGTTGCAATGAGCTGAGATCGCAGCACTGCACTCCAGCCTGGGCGACAGAGTGACTCCTACAAAACAAAACAACACAAATGCACAGTAATTTGGTACCGCAACAACAGGAAAAGAACACAGGAGGGCTTCCAATTTCAATACCAAACAAGCTGTCACTCTATTCCCATCCAAGTCCCAAGGTACAGTGTCTACAGAACAAGAAAGAAGAAAAGGCAGGTCCTCCCACTTTCTTCTCATAAAGATTAATCTGTAGGGGGAGAAGGGGAGGCAGGTTTTAGGAGGGTGTTGACAGGGGCTGCGGGTAGGTGACGGGGAGAGGGATACCCGGGAGGCGTCACCTCCACTGGAAGTGTTTGGTTATCTTTAAACCCAGTGGTGGGTAGGTCTAACTTTCTGCAGGCCTGAAATAGTTCATGATAATTGCTTTTTCACTGAGGATGGTGGAAGGTAAAGAGTCCGTTTTCAGGGACTCCTTTAGCAACCCAGCTGCCTCTTGCACGTCTGTTTAATCTGGATTCCTGCCAGGCACGACTGCTCACACCTATAATCTCAGCACTTTGGCAGGCTGAGGTGGAGGATCGTTTGAGCCCAGGAGTTCAAGACCAGCCTGGGAGGGAGACCTCATCTCTACAAAAAATTAGCCAAGCATGGTGGCATGCACCTGTAATCCCAGCTACTTAAGAGGCTGGGATGGGAAGATAGATTGAGCAGGGGAGGCAGAGGCTACGGGAAGCTGAGACCATGCCACTGCGCTCTAGGCTGGGTGACAGTGAGACTCTGTCTCAAAACAAACAAAAAAAACTGGGGTTCCTCTTGAGTTCCTGTTCCTTTCACCAAGAGAGCGCTATAGAAGCCACAAGGTGAAGGCATGCAGCTCTCCACCCGCCGTCCTTCCTCCCTCTGGAACCCCTGGATGTCATCTTGGCTGACTTGCTATACCCTGAAGAGGAAATGAAGCTGGAGCTCAAAACTGAGGTTCTGGTCCCTGTTCTGCCACCAGCCCCCAGCCCCCACAGGACTCTGAAAAATAAAGATCTTGAAATAGATGACTCTCTCTCATTCCACTCCAGCCCTGAAAATGTATCTTCAGGCATCCTTCGTCCACCACGCTCAGCTATCAAATTCAGTTTCCGTTGCTTCTATTAACTACATTTACATTAGCAAGAAATTATTTTTCAAGGCTCTACCTTGTTTAAATTCAAGTCATAATGGGACAGCCAGCACTCACTAGCTTTGAGCTTTAACCAGTGAAAGAAACTGTAATACTGACCTCTGCCTTTCAAAGAAAGGACTGATCAAGTAGTGGGCTTTTTTGTTTTTGTTTTTTAGTTTCAGTTTTTGGCTACCAGCCTGTCTAAGTCTTTGAAAACTCATTCACTTAGTTATTTAATTGCAACAGACAATGTTTATGTCCCCTAAAATTGGTGTGTTGAAACCTAATCCTCAATGTGATAGCAGCTGGAGACCGGCCTTTGAGAGGTGATTAAGTCGGGGTGGGGCTCCTCATGAGTGGATGAGTGCCTTTATAAAACAGACCCCAGAGAGCTCTCTCGCTCCTGCTGTGACAAACAGAGTGAAAAGAGGGCCTTTTATGAGCCAGGAAGCAGGCCCTCACCAGACACCAAATCTGTGCTGATACAGGACTCCCAGCCTCCAGAACTAGGAGAAATAACTTCTGTTGTTTACAAGATACCCAATTCATGGTATTTAGTTACATAGAAAGCCATACAAACTAAGCCGCTCTAACTTTCAATACAGCCCTGTTTTGTCTGCTAACAATTTTCTTCCAAAGTTTAAAATTAACAAATCAGTAATGATTTGCACGTATAAAATCATCCCGGCTGGGCATGATATAGCTCATGCCTGCAATCTCAGCACTCTGGGAGGCCAAGGCAAGAGGATCATCTGAGTTTAGGAGTTCAACACCAGCCTGGCCTACATGGTGAAACCCCATCTCTACAAAAATACAAACATTAGTTGGTCATGATGGTGAGTGCCTGTAATCCCAGCTACTTGGGAGGCTGAGGCAGGAGAATCACTTCAACCCCAGAGTCGGAAGTTGCAGTGAGCTGAGATGGTGCCATTGCACTCCAGCCTGGGCAACAGAGCGAGACTCTGCCTCAAAAAATAGAAAAAGAAAACGGAAAGAAAAGAAAAAACAATCCCATTTGTCTATGTAAAAAAGCTTGGGTGCAGTGTAAAAATGTTTATAGAGTGATACACATGGCGAGAGTTACTTCTAGCTTTTACTTCTAGCTTTCTATACCACTGAAATGTTTTAAACATGTAAATGCATTTCTTTTATGTTTAATTTTAATTAAGTAAATAAATATCCCAATACAATTCAAATATTACAAATACCTAATTATGTACAAGCCAAAAAGTTTGACTAAATTTATACCCTTCCATATACACCCATTCAGTAACAAAGTAAAAAAAAAAAAAAAACTTTTCTTCAGATGCTTTCAAACACTTATGGAAATGATTTCTTTACTCTTGTTCTTGAGCAGCTATTACTCTGCCCGTTAACTGCCCTGAAAAGATGTGGAAAGTCTATGATACTGAGCATCCAGGCGATACACTAATTCCGGAAAGCCTGCTCTTAACTTCAGTCAAGAAAGAACCTATAACTCCAGAACCAGAAGTAGCTTCCAGGGCTGGGCAGCAGAACTCGGCCAGCCGCGCACACCCAGCTACAGACCACGGAGGGCCGTACTGGGGAAAGCGCTGAACAACTATAACCTGAAATGATCAAAGACAAACGCTTTTGAGGAAAGATGAGTTGCAACTGTATGTAAACACCTTTAACCTTGCTTTCTTCCCTAGTAAACCTCTCAGCGGAGCTTAGGGGCCTACAACAGCGATACTTGTAGCCCTTCCCCACTGCTAGGATTCACCAACCAAATCAAAACCTCTGTGGGGCCTGGCGAGGTGGCTCATGCCTGTAATCCCAGCACTCTGGGAAGCCGAGGCGGGTGGCTCACCTCAGGTTAGGAGTTCAAGACCAGCCTGGCCTACACGGTGAAACCCCCATCTCTACTAAAGATACAAAAATTAGCCAGGCATCACTGATGGCAGGCACCCATAATCCCAGCTACTCAGGAGGTTGAGACAGGAGAATCACTTGAGCCAAGATCACCGCACTGCATTCCAGCCTGCGCAACAGAGCAAGGCTCCGTCTCAAAAACAAAACAAAACAAGAAATTTCTCAGTCTCCGGGAGCTGATTCCAACAGGATATGAGCCCTGCAGGAAGCCTCTCATTCTCACCTTCCACTCTCCTGCGTGTTAACATAAGTCAGTGTTAATTTAAAGCTACTTTCTTACAGGACACATAAAATCCCCCAGAGTCCTGCTCAGGGAAGACCAGTGTAGAAGTGGGGAACTCACTAACACCTCTCCATTGTGGGCCAGACAAACATTTGGGGAGTGAGTTGAGATAAACTGCATTCCCTTCCAAAACAAAGTGATATACAGCAAGGTTACTTAACATTCTGGCGATTCCGGGCTTCTGTTCAAAGAAACCACCCCTTATCACATGAGAGACAGGATTTCAGGGGCTTGGGTCTCACTGCTGTTAACAGCCTGAGTTAGAGTCTCAGTAACTGCAGGTCAGGGCAGCAGCAGAAAACGCAACCTCATTAAGGTGGATGAATGAACAGATACATTAGACATGAACTGGATAAAATGCTGGGAAGAGAAAAGGCGGAAAGGGGTCTTGTCTCATGAGTCTGCTGTGTTTTCTGCTTTAGACAAAAAGAAGAAACCAAAGGAGCAGAGCCCACATCTTTCCCTTCCTCAAACGCCCATCTGAAGAACTCGTGCCAGAAGCCATGGTGGAAGGGCTTTTTCATCATTTCTTGGTCAGCAATAAACCACCTGTGACAAGTTTTTAAAGTTTTCTCTTTGTACCTGGGATGCTGTGCTTGGGAAATAAGCCAGATCACGCTCAGCAGCCTTGAATTCTTGTCAAAAGCAGGATACATGCTAATCATCAGAGCGCATATGATATGAGACGGGAATGTGACGTCTGATAAAAGGGGTTCTTTGGTGGCATTCAATAATATAAACACCCAAGCTCACAAAGAGCCACCGGTCAGCCCTAATTCAGCCTTTCAAAATTATAAATCCAGCCAGATACACGGTTTTCTTTACTTAGTAAGAAAATACATTCAGCAATGCACCAGATGGTGGTTACAGGTTCAAATACCGACAGGGGTTGGGACAGTGGCAGACAGGAGTAGGGCAGGGCCATGTGGGAGCCAGGAGTAAACTGAGGCAGCAGCTGCCCAGCTTGGCCAACCACTGCCAGATAGAAGTTGGGCCACTATTTCCAGAGCTGATCTTTCTCGAGAAAAGCTAATTTTGCATAAAATCAAGTGATTTTTAAATACTACTTCAATTTTTTTTTTTAAACACAGCATGAAACAAAACACAGCCTACTACGAATCAGCGGAAGAGATGGTGGTATAAAAGGTCACCTCTTGCCAGGCACAGTGGCTCATGCCTGTAATCCCAGCACTTTGGGAGGCTGAGGTGGGCGGATCACCTGAGGTCTGAAGTTCAAGACCAGCCTGGCCAACATGGTGAAGCCCTGTCTCTACTGAAAAAACAAGTTAGCCAGGAGTGATGACAGGTGCCTGTAATCCCAGCAACTCAGGAGGCTGAGGCAGCGGAATTGCTTGAACCTGGGAGGCAGAGATTACAGTGAGCTGAGATTGCACCACTGCACTCCAGCCTGGGTGACAGAGCAAGACTCCGTCTCCAATGAATGAATGAATAAATAGCCACTTCTTGATCCAAATGTCCTGTACTTGAAACTGAACTTCCTATCACTTGACTCTGATAAAAATTAATATTTAAAAAGAAAGAGGCTGGGCACAGTGCCTCACACCTGTATTCTCAGCACTTTGGGAGGCCGAGGTGGGTGGATCACTTGAGGTAATGAGTTCGAAACAAGCCTGGCCAACATGGTGAAACCCTGTCTCTACTAAAAATACAAAACAATTGCCAGGTGTAGTGGTGCACGTCTGTAATCTCAGCTACTTGGGAGGCTGAGGCAGGAGAACTGCTTGAACCTGGGAGGTGGAAGTTGCAGAGGGCCGAGATTGCGCCACTGCACTCCAGCCTGGGCAACAAAGACTCCATCTCAAAAAAATAAGAAGAAGAAGAAGAAAGAATAGCATCATCTCCCTAAAATATGATCATTTAGAAATGACTATTTATGGGCTGGGCATGGTGGCTCAGCCCATAAACAGTCATTTTGGGAGGCCAAGGCAGGCCGATCATGAGGTCAGGAGATAAAGAACAGCCTAGCCAACATGGTGAAACCCTGCCCCTACTAAAGATACAAAAGTAGCCAGGCATGGTGGCACATGCCTGTAATCCCAGATACCCGGAAGGCTGAGGCAGGAGAATCACTAGAACCCGGGAGGTGGAGGCTGCAGTGAGCTGAGATCACGCCACTGCACTTCAGCCTGGGGGACAGAGCAAGACCCTGTCTCAAAAACAAAAGAAATGACTATTTATTAACTCTATTCTGAGCCAACAGTAGTATCACACGGGACAGAGCTTTTGCCTCTACGGCCCACGGATAAGCTAACGCCAAGGGAGGCACATCTGGCAGTTTCCTGCAGTGTCCGTGAAGCACGGTCCAGCCCTGTTCAAACAGCCCCCGCTGTCTTCTTCTGAACAACCACAATCCTGTTTTGAGACCCCACTTCACGGTTCATCAGTAACCCTGATGGAGGAGTTCCCCTTCAGTTCCCGACCTCTGTTCTCTGGCCTCACTCCTTGGGTCCGAGGGCATGGCTACGTGATGGTAAAACTCCACCACCCTCCTAAATCTTTCTGCTTCACACTCTGAGCTCATTGGTGTACATGTCTGAATGCCATCATTGTCTGGGCCTGAGGCTGAGGCTCAGGCTGTGCCCACGTGTTGAGAGGGACTGCACAGATTTTATATTCACCGAGAACGTGTTCATAAAAAACCAACCAACCAACCTCACAGCCGCAAAAGGACCGCAAGGTTGCCTGCCCTCCCCGATGCCGTGTACTTGAGCTCCCGGCAGTTTTTACACTCACGTTCAGCACCAAGGTGAAGACACTAAAGGAGACAACGGGGACCTTTTACACACATGCTCAGAGACGTGCGGAGAGAATTAATATGGAAGGCAACGCGTCACGGCATGATTTATGATGGCCAAAAGCGGGAAACCTCCTAAATGATAAGCTTGGGACAGAGAACAAATACTCTGCGGTGTGTGCAGGCAGAAGAAGGTAGGGTAGACATTAAAAATCCTCTTACTGGCCCCATGCAGTGTCTTAAGCCTGTCACCCCAGCACTCTGGGAGGCTGAGGCAGGACAATTGCTTGAGTTCCGGAGTTTGAGATTGGCCTGGGCAACATAGCAAGACCCCACTGCTACAGTAAAATACAAAAATTATCCAGGTATAGTGGCGTGCGCCTCTCATCCTGGCTAATTGGGAGGCTGAGGCAGGAAGACCATTTGAGGCCAGGAGGTCAAGGCTGCAGTGAGCCAAGACTGCACCACTATAGTCCAGCCTGGGCAACACAGCAAGATATCATCGCAAAAATAAATAATGAGCAAAACACACTAAAAAAGAAAGGAATTCTGTCACTTGCAACAACATGGATGGAACTGGAAGTTGTTAAGTGAAACACACTCATTTTAATTTTCCTTTCTAAGCGATGAAACCTAATGAGTGGTAAAGGCAAGATACTCAGAAGGTAAGCTGCCAGGGTCTGATAGAAAAAGACTTGTTTTCTTTTCTTTTTTTTTTTTTTTGAGGCAGAGTCTCACTCTGTTGTCCAGGCTGGAGCGCAGTGGTGCGATCTAGGCTCACTGCAGCCTCCACCTCTGGGGTTCAAGCAATTCTCTGCCTCAGCCTCCCGAGTAGCTGGGATTATAGGTGCCGGCCACCACGCCTGGCTAATTTTTGCATTTTTGGTAGAGACGGGGTTTCACCATGTTGGCTGGGCTGGTCTTGAACTCGTGACCTCGGGCCTCCACCTCCCAAAGTGTTGAGGTTACAGGCATGAGCCACCATGCCCGGCCTCGAAGAAAAAAGACTTATTTTCACCAAGCTTGGAAGCTTCTGAAGATGAGAAAAAAGGGACCAAAACAAAACAAACAAAAAAAAAACAAACAAAAAAAAAACTCCACTGTACTTGGGAGATGCATAGTGTCTGCGCACATCACCTCCTAACAGGGTATCCAAGGGACTAGAGTGGCTAAAAATAACCAGAGGCTGTGGAACTTCATCCAGTATCAGCCCTGAGTATCCCAAACACAGGCATCTTCACTGCCTGCAGCTCTTCAGGAGTTTACAAAGCATTTTCAAGCCATCACCCCATGGATAGGAAAGTGGTATTGAGGGCTGCAAGTCCAGACTCCAGACATGAGCTGTCTGGTTTTAATCTTGCCAGCTATGTGACCATGGGGACTTTCCTTAGCCAACTTACACTTCATCTGCAAAATGGGCACAATCGGCCGGGCGCGGTGGCTCACACCTGTAATCCCAGCACTTTGGGAGGCCGAGGCAGGTGGATCACGAGGTCAGGAGATCGAGACCATCCTGGTCAACATGGTGAAACCCCGTCTCTACTAAAAATACAAAAAAAATTAGCTGGGCGTGGTGGCACGTGCCTGTAGTCCCAGCTACTCGGGAAGCTGAGGAAGGAGAATTGCTTGAACCCAGGAGGCGGAGGTTGCGGTGAGCCGAGATCGCGACATTGCACTCCAGCCTGGGTAACAAGAGCGAAACTCTGTCTCAAAAAAGAAAAGAAAATGGGCACAATCGTTGTAACTATATCCTAAGAGGGACTCACAGCCCAGGACCTGGCACAGAGCAGATATTCAATAGGCGGTCATTCCTCACTGCTGTCAGTACACTGTATCACCAATACTACCTCATTTTTCACAAGGACCTGTGAGGTCAATGGCCCTAGCCCGTCTTTACCTTTGAGGGGGCTGAGGTGCAGCAATGATTTGCTTAAATCACACAGTTAGGCCGGGTATGGTGGCTCATGCCTGTAATTCCAGCACCAAGGGAGGCCAAGACAGGCAGATCCCTTGAGGCCAGGAGTTCAAGACCAGCCTGGCCAACATGGTGAAACCCTGTCTCTACTAAAAATACAAAATTAGCCAGGCATGGTGGTGGGCACCTGTAGTCCCAGCTACTTGGGAGGTGAGGAAAGAGAATCGCTTGAACCTGGGAGGCGGAGGTTGCAGTGAGCTGAGATTGCACCACTGCACTCCAGCCTGGGTGACAGAGCGAGAGACTGCCTCAAGAAAAAAAAAAAAATCACACAGTTAATTGAATTTGATTAAATTGAAATTTACACGTTAAACATGGCCAGCAACAGCACTGCAGAAGCAGGGAAGACCAATGTGATGCCCTCAGCTTTCATGAAAGTTAGTGGACAGGGTCTTGAAACACAGACATGCATTTATGCCATCAGGAGGCTTCAAGAACCCACAGCAAATGTTTCAGTAAAACTCAACCCTCTGCTGAGGTCACAGTGCAATGATACCCCAGGTCCAGGCACACTCGTAAAAACTGAGCTACTAAGAGCAAGGTGCAAAGCTGCATCTATAATTTACAGTTGTGCTTTAAAATTTATTTAAATATTTTAATAAAGGGTGAGGGTAATTCTAATACATGCAAAGAATTATCTCTGCAAGGATACTTAGATATTAATAACAGTGGGTGCCTCAGAGGAAGGGACCTGGAAGAAGGGAAGTCAGGGTGGGAGAGGGATGGACTTCTGACTCCATGCCATGAGCATGTGCTAGCCACGCAGCCACTCTGCATGTTACCTAGAACTGGTGACTCATTGCTCTGGAATTATTCAGCTATTCAAGGCAGGGCCAAATACAGAAAGCAGCTTTCATTCATTCACACACACGTGCATCACACACACACATGCATCCATGTACACACACGGCACACATGCAAATACATATGTACACACACATCTACACCCATACACACACACATACACATATACCTCCACACACACGTAAGTTCTACAGAAATTTGAAAGTCAGATGACTTTCTTTCTTTATGTTTTTGAGATAGTCTCACTCTGTTGCCCAGGCCCGAGTGCAGTGGTACAATCCCAGAAAGCCATACGACTTTCTAAAGGATGTTATTCACCTTCCTTTCTGTTCAATGATATATACTACAGTATGATTCTGTACCACTCATCTCTCCCTCTCTCTCTCTCTCTACATATATATAATGTCAATATTTAATATATTCATATATAAATACATCATATATCAATATATTGTCAATGTTTATATATAAATATATTAGGAACACTCTCTGCGTAGAATCTAAAAACAGATATTTCCAGTGAAACCTGGCCTATGGGATGTCAATATTTATATGTAAATATATGTGCAATATATTTACATATAAATATTGATATATGTTTAATATATTTATAAATATTGACATATTCATATATATTTCTTTAATATATATATACGTGTGTGTGTGTATATATATATATTTCTTCTTTTTTTGAGAGAGAGAGAGTCTCAATCTACTACCCAGGCTGGAGTGCAGTGGCACGATCCCGGCTCACTGCAACCTCTGCTGCCCAGGTTCAAGCAATGCTCCTGCCTCAGCTTCCCAAGTAGCTGGGATTACAGGCTCCTGCCGCCACACCCCGCTAATTTTTGTATTTTTTTAGTAAAGATGGGGTTTCATCACTTTGGCCAGGCTGGTCTTGAACTCCTGACCTTGTGATCCACCCTCCTGAGCCTCCCAGAGTGCTGGGATTACAGGTGTAAGACACCGTGCCCAGCCTATATATATTTGTTTATGTAACATTTATTTACATAACACATATTATAATATGTAAATATATATTATATAAATTTAAATGTGCATGTTTTGTATAAATATGCATAAAACAAAAATATGTATTTAAATATGCATATATTTAGAAGGAGTGTGAGAAAATCTGTACCAGAACATAAACAGTAGTTATCACTACGTGGTAAGAATCACAGGTTATTTTTATCTTCTTTTTGATTCTATAATTTCTCCTTTTTCTGTAATGAGAACATTAGTACTTGTGATTTTAAAACTCTGAAAAAGTTTTTTGGCCGAGCACAGCGGCTCACGCTTGTAATCCCAGCACTCTGGGAGGCTGAGTTGGGTGGATCATTTGAGTTCAGGAGTTTGAGACCAGCCTGGCGAACATGGTGAAACCCCGTCTCTACTAAAAATACAAAAATTAGTCAGGTGTGGTGGCAGGTACCTGTAGTCCCAGCTACCCGGGAGGCTGAGGTATGAGAATGGTTTGAACCCGGGAGGCTGAGGTTGCAGTGAGCCAAGACCATGCCACTGCACTCCAGCCTGGCCAACAGAACAACACTCTGTCTCAAAAGTGCCTGGCCAAAAAAAAAAAAAAGTTTTTTAAATATGAAGAATTCATGGAAAGGGCAAGTGAATGAGTCGTGGACAGAACTGATCTAGCTGCCTGCGGGACAGCACCTCCTGGCTTACACCAAGAAACCAAGCCTTGGAAAGTCACAACATCACCATGGCCCCCACCCCCACTCCCTGCACCCCCACCCCCGATGCTATGGAACATTTTGGAAATGGTGGTATGCTGTCAGGGCTGAGGCCTGCTGGCTCCAGCATCTGAGCAGGGCTTCTCCTGGTCCGACTGCATCCATTTCATTTCCCCCGTGAGTTACTGTACGGTGGCAGGGAGGGCCCACGCCCCAGGCTGTAATCGATAGCTGAATAAAGACACTTCAAGGTTCCCAAAGAGGAATGTGCACAGGAAACAAATTTAGGAAATCCTGCTTTCTGTTATAGGAAACGAACCCTACGCCAACTGGTAGAAATTACTCCAGCAGCTCCCAAGTAAAACGCACACTGGTTTCTATACGTATTCCATGAACTGACCTTGCCTAGGCTAGCAATATTTTATTGATACTGAATTTCAAAGGCACAATTCTAGAGCCAGCCAAGTCTATGTGGAATCCTACAAGGACCTGGAAACAGTACGGCATTCTGAAAGACTTCACTTGAACTAGATTTAGCCTCCTTCGAGCCTCGTAAGGCATTTATATAAACCTCTATATGTCTGGCACGAGGCAGCCTCTGAAGTCGTTTAGACAGCTGATCAGGAAGATAGTAACCGTGACTACACCTTTAGTTAGTAAGATTATGGGTTACTTTTCACTTTTCTGATCAATGCATTCAGGTGTTCTACTACAGACATAAAATAACTATGCAATACAAAATAATAAAGTTGTAAAAAAAAACGGAAAAAGGTAACACTGGCCTCTGAAGACACCAAAGGCCAAAGGAAAGCAGTTATTTTCTCAATCATGATTCAGAATCTTGGAAAATCAAGACAAATCTGAATCCAAGTGCAATTCATGCACAGAAGAGATAAAGCACTGTTCACTTTGAGAAAAAGGAGCTGAGAAGCACAGAGCAATCCATAGAAGATTTACCCTCATGGAAACATCTTTGCACAGCCCTAAGACAAACACACCGAAGTCCAACGGGAGCAGAGGAGTGGGTGACAGGCAGGAAAACCTCCAGAGATGCCAACGTGAGTATCAGGGGCCTCAGGAAAGACTTGCTTCTCGGACGGCCAGCATCTGAAACTTGCTCAAATTTGAATCCCACCGGGTACGGTGGCTCATTCCTGTAGTCCCAGCACTTTGGGAGGCCGAGGCAGGCAAATCACTTCATGTCAGGAGTTCAAGACCAGACTGGCCAACATGGAGAAACCTCGTCTCTATTAAAAATATAAAAATTAGCCAGGCGTGGTGGTGCATGTCTGTAATCCCAGCCACTTGGGAGGCTGAGGCAGGAGAATCACTTGAACCCGGGAAGTGGATGTTGCAGTGAGCCAAGATCACACCACTGCACTCCAGCCTGGGTAACAGAGCAAGACTCTGTCTCAAAAACAAAAAAGGGCCAGGCATGGTGGCTCACACCTGTAGTCCTAGCACTTTGGGAGGCTGAAGTGGGCAGATCACTTGAGGTTAGAAGCTCAAATAAAATAATAAAATAAATTTGAATTCCATCAAATACCCACAGGTTACTGATTCCCAGTCCATAGCTACCAAAAATATGGCCCTCTCTGACACTGGTGTTCCATAATACAATTCCCAAAGGGAAAAACCCCATGCAACAGACTAATCCTGCCAACAGACTAATCCTGCCAAGCCACAGAAAGAAGAAATGATAAACCTGAAATTGTCTGTTACTATGGCACAAGTCCAAGTAGAGCAGGACGATCGCCCAAACCGACCCCCCACCCCCTCTCTCTCTGCACACAATTCCCATCTCGGAAGCTGGCCAGGTGGTGCGACATTTTCCCCTCCTAAAAAGCCTGGTTCAAATGTCAATGGTCATGGAAGAACTGGGTTTTACAGGCTAAGCTGTTCCACGAACACCTTGCAGACTGGAAGGGGGAGTCTCCCAGCTGACGAATTCCACTGCCTAAAAAAGGGAGAAAGAAGCAACAGGACAGGGAGGCGGCACTCACGCGCTCTTTCATCTGTGACCTCTAGGAAGCGTTTTCATTGTGCCATCCCCCAACTGCCGTGAACTGCAGGCTCACTGATACTTGCAAATTAGTCCAGAACTTTAGAAGGCCCATTCTTCCTCAAATGAATAAAAAAAATAATTGGGATTCCTCCCAATATTAATAGAAGAGTTAAATGGTTAAAAAAAAAAAATTCTGAGAAGCACTGTGGCCACAGTTACCACGAATCTTAAAAATATTCATTTAAAGCCAGGCATGGTGTCACACGCCCGTCTTCCTGGCTACTCCGGAGGCTGAGGTGGGAGGATGGCTTGTGCCCAAGAGTTCAAGGCTGCAGTGAGCCATGATCGCGCCTGTGAATAGACACTGCACTACTCAAGCCAGGGCAACATACTGAGACCCCATATCTAAAAAAAAAAAAAAAAAAAAAACACTCAATTTGACCCACAAGATATACTGACTGCCTACTTGGGGTCACATAATGACCCCACAGTGGGGTTCCATGTCACAGATCTGGACCCACAGCAAGCATAAGTCACCACCCAAGTGTGCAGCTAGATCCCAGAATGCTTCCCAGAATTTCCCAGGACTCACACGCTACGCTGTGTCACACACGCCTCCTCCCTAGGGGCCTGGGGCTGTTGTGTTGTTTAGCGCTGATATCACAGCGCTAGTCTACTCGGAAGTATCTCTTGAAATCACAAACCTAGTCACACCACTTCTAAAAATATTAGGTGTAAGGATATTCACTGCAAAATGCTTATAAATATCACTCCTAAAAATTAGGGATAACCTAAGTTTTAACAACGTGAGAAGGTTCAACTATGTGAATAGTTAAGATATTAGGGTACATGCATAGGTAGCAATTCTTAAAGAATGTTTTTTTTTTTTTTTTTTTACGATTTTTACAAATATTGTTTATTTTAATGAAGCTGGTACA
>PVKV010020769.1:0-39040 GCA_004027835.1 Alouatta palliata
TGTCTCAAAAAAAAAAAAAAAAAAAAAGTTACTTTGTTACTAAAAAGTTCTAACAATCATCTGAGCCTTCAGTGAGTCGAAATCTCTTTGCTGGTGGAGGATCTTGCCTGGAGGCTGATGGCTGCTGGCTGATCACAGTGGCAGTTGCTGAAGGTTTAGATGGCTGTAACAATTTCGCAAAATAGGACAACAATGAATTTTGGCACATAAATTGACTCTTCCTTTCATGAAGGACTTCTCTATAGCATGCAATGCTGTTTGACAGTATTTCACCCACCTAGAACTTCTTTCAAAATTGAGTCCGTTCTCTCAAATTCTGACCCACTTTATCAACTAAGTTTACGAATATTCGAAATCTTTTGTTGTCATTTCAACAAGTTCATGGCATCTTCAGCAGAAGTAGATTCCATCTCAAGAAACCATTTTCTTTGTTCCTTCATAAGAAGCAACTCCGTGTCTGTTTGATTTATGCCATGAGATGGCAGCAATTCAGTCCCAGCTTCACACTCCACTTCTCTTCCAAGTTCTCTTACTATCTCCTCCACCTCTGCCGTGACTTCCTCCACTGAAGTCTTGAGCCCAAAGTTAATTCCCACCCTCCAAGTCATGCTTGAGGGTGGGAATTAACTTCTTCCAAACTCCTGTTAATGATATTTTGACCTCCTTCCATGAATCATGAGTATTCTAGAATGGAGAATCCTTTCTAGAAGATTTTTGACTTACTTTGCCAAAATCCATCAGATACATGACTATCTATGGCAGCTATGGCCTTATGGAATGTATTTCTTAAATAGCAAGACTTGAAAGTTGAAATTACTCCTTGATCCGTGAGCTACAGAATGAATGCATGTTAGTAGGCATGAAAACAACATTAGTCTCTTGGTACGTCACCATCAGAGTTCTTGGGTGATCAAGCACATTCTCAATGAACAGTAATATATTGAAATAAGTATTTTTTTCTGGGCAGTAGATCTTAACAGTGGGTTTAAAATTTTCAGTAAATAATACTATAAACAGATGTGCTGTCACCCAGGCTTTGCTGTTCCATGTCTAGAGCACAGACAGAGTAGACTTCCCATAATTCTTAGGGGCTCTAGATTTTCAGAATGATACATGAGCATTGGCTTCAACTTAAAGTCACCAGCTGCATTGGTCCCTACCAAGAGAGTCAGCCGGTTCTTTGAAGCTTTAAGCCAGGCATTGACTTCTCCTCTTTAGCTATGAATGTCCTACATGGCATCTTTTTTCAATATAAGGCTGTTTCGTCTACAGTGACAATTTGCTGTCTAGTGGAGCCACATTCATAAGTAATGTCAGCCAGATCTTCTGGGTAACTGGCTGCAGCTTCTCCATCAGCACTTGCGCTTCACCTTGCAGAGGTGGCTTCCTTCCTTAAACCTCAGGAACCTGTCTGCTGGCTTCCAGCTTTTATTCTGCAGCTTTCTCACCTCTGTCAGCCTTCATGGAGGTGAAGACAGTTAGGGCCTTGCTCTGAAACAGCCTTTGGCTTAAGGGAGTGTTGTGGCTGGTTTGATCTTCTATCCAGACCACTCAAATTGTCTCCTTGTCAGCAGTAAGGCTGGTTTCCTGTCATTCATGTGTTCACTGCCGTCACACTTTAAATTTGCTGTAGGAACTTTTCCTTTGCATTCACAACTTGTCCAGCCATTCAGTGCTACAGGCCTAGCTTTAGACCTGTCTAGGCTTTCCACATGCCTTTCTCACTAAACTTCACCATTCCCAGGTGCAGTGGTTCATGCCTGTAATCCCAGCACTTTGGGAGGCTGAGACAGGAGGATCACTTGAACCCAGGAGTTCGAGACCAGCCTGGGCAATATGGCAAGACCCTGTCTCTACCAAAAAAATTAATTAGACAGATATGGTGGTCAATGCCTGTAGTCCCAGCTGCCCGGAAGACTGAGGTGGGAGGATTGTTTGAGCCCAGGAGGTTGAGGCAGCAGTGACCTGTGATCATGCCACTGCATTCCAGCCTGGGCAACAGAGTGACATCATGTCTCAAAAAAATACAGAAGTCAATAAAAATATTTATGTGATCACTTGAACGCTCAGAGGCCATTGCAGAGTTACGAATTGGCCTAAGTTCAATACTGTTGTGTTTCAGAGAATAGGGAGGGCTGAGGCGTGGAGGGACAGGCCTGCCAGCCGGGCAGTCAGAGCAAACATAGCACCCATCCCTCGGGTTTGTGGGCCTATATGGGCACGGTTTGTGGAGCTCCCAAACAATGACCATAAACACAAACGTCGCTGATCTCAGGTACTGTAACCATGGACATCAGAGAAAGCGTTTGAAATATTGTGAGAACTACCAAAATGTGACGGAGAGACACAAAGTCAGCAGTGCTGCTGGAAAAATGGCGCTGATAGACTTGCTCAGTGTGGGGCTGCCACAAGCCTCAACTGTAAAAACAAAAACACAGCAAATGTAATAAAACAACGTATACCTGCCTATATACAACAAAGAGAGACTGTCTCACCGCCCTGCTTCATCCCAATCCCAGTGCCTGGAAGTAACCCCTATTAACTACAGATCTTTTACTGTAGGCATGAAACTATATGTATCTACGTAAAATTTACAAAAATGGATCTTGTGACATTTTGCTTTGCAACTTTCTTTTTCACTTTAACCGCTTACAATGATGTCATGCCACATAAAAATATGACAGATTTGTAGTACTGAATTGTATGAACGTTCTGTAATACACTGTAGAATATTTAGGTTCCGTTTTTCCCTTGCTTCAGTAAAATAAACATGTATAGACAATACATATATATTTATTTTTTGAGACGGAGTTTCACTCTTGTTGCCCAGGCTGGAGTGCAACCCGCAATCTCGACTCACTGCAACCTCTGCCTCCCGGGATCAAACAATTCTCCTGTCTCAGCCTCCCGAGTAGCTGGGATTACAGGTGCCCACCACCACGCCCAGCTAAATTTTTGTATTTTTAGTAGAGATGGGATTTCACTATGTTGGCCAAGCTGGTCTTGAACTCCTGACCTCAGGTAATCCACCCATTCTGCTTCCCAAAGTGCTGGGATTACAGGTGTGAGCCACCACGCCTGACCCAGGATCTCACTAGATACTTTCCAAAGGAAATATGCAAATGGCCAAGAAGCTTATTATACATTCTCAAAAGCGTTAGCCTTCAGGGAGATACCACTTCACACCCACTGTGCTGGCTGGAGTCAAAAGACAGATACTAACAAGGATTGGCAAGGATGTGGTAAAATGGGAAGCCTCATATCTTGCTGGTGGGAATGGACAATGATGCAGCCACCTGGAAGACAGGCAACACGGAGCCACCAGGTGACCCAGCAACTGCGCTTCTAGGTATACACCTAATATAAATATAAAACTGGTACACAGATGTTCACAGCGGTATGATTCATAATAGCCAAAAAGTGAAAGCAACCCAAATGTCCACCCACTGATGAACAGATACAGAAAATGTGGTGTGTGTCTGCAATGGAACACTACTCAGCCATACAAAGGAGTGAAGAGCTGACGCACGCCATCACACAGATGAACTTCTCAGCATGGTATGCTGAGTGGAAGAAGCCAGGCAAGAAAGAATGCGTAGTGTCTGGGTCCACTCACATGAAATGTCCTGAACAGGCAGATCCAGAGGGGCCAGAAAGTGGATTCATGGTTAACTGGAGCTGAGGGCATTTGGCAGGGAAATGAGAGTGACTACTAATGGATACGGGGCTTCTTTTTCATGTTTCAATGATTTGATACTAGAGAGAGGCCATGGTTGCACAGCACTGTATATGCCAAAAGCCATTGAATTGTACACTTCAGACAGGTGCATTCTACCATGTGTGCTGTATACCTTAAAAAAGCTGTTACTTGTTTTAAATGACAGGCCTGTCAACAATGATATTTTTTAGCTACACGTACACACACACAGACACACACACACACACACACACACACACACAGGTCAAGTGGTCTGAAAGACAGTGTATCTTCCTAGGTACCCAGGAAGAGAGAGGTGGAAGGAGTGGCTTCTTCCCCTGACTTTGCCATTTACCAGCTGAGTGATTTTTCATAAGTTATTTCACTTCTCTGGGCTTTTGATAGCTCATCTGAAAAAAGAGAGGCCAGAACTAAATAAATCCTTCCATATAAAAGTTCTATGATTTAGATTTAAAATTGAGTTCTATCTGCTCATATGGAAATATGAGCATAATTATGAAAAAATATATATTGTACCTATTTCTTTTTAAGATCTATAACAATATATCATTTGTAGCTGTCATAGAATGGGTGATTCGTGCTTTGCTTTTATCCTTGGATGCTTCCTAATTCTTTCATAGCAAGTATGTTTTATGTTATACTTGGAAAAACCTTTAAAAAACAAAACGATGTTGTATTGCATAGGTTTAAATGTGATAGCCTCATGGAAATACAAGCCTATTAAACCTGCAGGACATTTGTAATTCCCTAGTGATGTGTGGAGATACTTGAAATCCCTCTGTGTTTTTAAAGTTGGGATTTTTTGTTTGCTTGTTTGTTTTGTTTTTTTTTTTGAGGCAGAGTCTCACTCTGTCACCCAGGCTGGAGTGCAGTAATGCAATCTCGGCTCTTTGTAACCTCTGCCTCCCATGTTCCAGCGATTCTCCTGCCTTAGCCTCCCAAGTAGCTGGGACTACAGGCACGCGCCACCACACCCGGCTAATTTTTGCATTTTTTAGTAGAGACGGGGTTTCACCATATTGACCAGGCTGGTCTCCAACTCCTGACCTTGTGATCCACCCGCCCTAGCGTCTGAAGTGCTGGGATTACAGGTGTGAGCCACCGTGCCCGGCCAAAACTGGGATTCTTTAATACCAAATTAAGTTCTTTGTTTAAACGTGTTCTTTGTTTTCAAATTGAACGTGGTCCTTGGCTCATAGCTTTGATTTGTATGATGTATGTGCATGTGCTGAGTTAACTCACACAGACACCAAGGTAGTGAGGGGGCCTCTGGTGCCTCTTTCCCACTAAAAGGGAAATGGAAAAATACTGAATCTCACAATTTCATGTGCAAATCTCCGTTGCTTACAATGAGTCTGGACTAAGAACAAGACAAAAGCTATGGTGAGTAAGTGATACCATGAAATCAGTAATTTTTCTATGAAGGAGGTAATAAAACAATGAAGACCTTCTTTTCATTTTAGGATTTCGAACTAGGAAACTAAGATTTACAAGAGCACTTTGATTAAATCTTTTAAAAAATTCTCTAACTGAAGTATTTTTCGTGGATACATTTGAAGTGGCATTTTATCCCTATGAGCATGAAACAAACGTCATGTATGTTAAAAATGAATACAAGCATAATGGAAGATCTTATCTATGAGCGTGGGTTTTGGGGGGGACCTCAAAAATCCACCCACATGCACCCTTCCAGGTGTTTGTTTGTTATGACTGGAGAGGGATCTGGAGGTCATGGTGGACCTTGGAACCCCCTGAACAAATGTGGCTGCAGGTGGAGTGGCTTTTACTCTGGGAGAGGAAACACCCCTTGAAGGAACCTAAGATAAACACTCGTTCCTTTGCCTGTAACCCCGCACAATTAGAGGCAAGCAACAGGACTCGGGTGTTGGCTAATTATTTCTGCAACTGGAACACGCAGAGATGGAGTTGGAAATGCGTATGTTGTGTTACGAGCACCCCTTCTTTTGCCTGGCATCTTCATTGTCTTTGTTATTTAAATATCCTGTTGCGTAGGTATAAAGACAGGAAGTGAGTTATACTAAACCTTACAACAACAGCAGTATTGAGTGTCAGATAAGCAGCTGTGCCTGGTGTTTGGGGAGCTGATATATATTTAGTTTTTTGAAAATGTTAAATAGTACTACATTTTCTCTGGGAGCACCGTTCTCAGTATTTCAAAAGCAGCATTTGCAGTGCCGCGTAAATATTCTCCAGTTAATCACTGGCGCTTGGGCCTGGAACAGCAGACTTTAATTATTTAGCTTTCTGCTTTATTTGTGTTTCTTTCAGAAAACTAAAATCTTGTCTTGCACAGTCAGAGAAAGAGCGGTGGAATCGATGTCCTCTGTGTACTCCCTGGTGCATTGTTCCTGCCTGGGCTCTGCTGGGCTTGACGCTGATCAGAATCTCTGTGCACACAGGAGATCCTCTTTCAGGTCCGCACCGACCTGGTTGTCCAGCTGAAACTGCAGCCCCGGGTGGTGTGGGAGAGCTCCCTCCAGGGCCCCCGCTCGGCAGAGAACTGTGGAGAGCAGCTCCTTCCTCCCTCGGCGAAGGGTCGGCACCCACTGTTCCCATCTGAGCTTTTTTTTTGTTTGCCCATTCAAATGTCCTTGGTTGTATTTGGGATTTAAGAATTAAACAATTATACATTTTCCTAAGTTGGGAAGTGAAAAAGAATTTTGATTCAGAGTGGAAAACATGTTTGTAACACCCCAAGGACTTAGCTTCTCAACTCTTGTGTTCATAAAATAAACCGGCTAAGATGTAGTAAAATGGCGTTTTAGGAGAGATTATAACAATGACTAATTTTATTGACAAAACTGAAAATGAGACTCTCCGTTTCCAACACAGTAAAGCAGCCTTGTTAATGGTCTCCCATGAAACGCTGAACTCTGGGATAGGAAGTGGAGAGGAGTTTGAAGGAGAGTGTTGAGCGTTCTCATTAGTTTCTGAGCTGGCTCTAAACGCCAGATGAAGAATGAGTTCTCCCTGCGGTGAAGGCTCCTCGGCTCCCTCCCCCTCATTCTGGTGGACAGAGAAGATAGGTTCCATTTTCTGCTTCTAAAATGATCCGGAGACTCTCGATGCTTTACCTCCACGGCCAATGCCACATAATAATTGCGAGCCCCTACTTTTACACAATGAATGCAGCTTTAGCCTAAACAAATAACACATTCTCTTTAAAGTTTCTCAGAAGAATCTGGAATTTAACACAGTGTAAAAGGATATAAAGTCAAATGTTTAGGGGAAAATTTACTGCATTTTGCTTTTATGTTTTTCAGGCTGGCAATTTGCATATATTCATTCATTAGTTTGTTAACTTGATTTAAGATCTACACATTTTAAAAGGCATATTAAAATTAGAGAAAGTGATTCAAATGTACCATTTCAAAACCAAATCAAGAGCGACCTAATTTCTTGTCACTGTTTAAACTTTATTTTTCCTTTGCTTTTTTTTTGTTGTTAGACTGTAAGAAGAATTGTTATTTTGAAATCAGTGTGTGCATTTTGGAGCAAATCATTCTAAATAGCTATTTGTATAAAACTTAAACTGAATAAGCTTTGGGACAGCATTGTTCGGTGTTTGGATTGCGAGGTGCCCACCCTTTTCAAGTGGCATTAGTGAATCACAGCTTAAAAAGCGGAGTGAACAAACACATCACACTCAGGAGGCAGCCTTGTTAGAAACTACAATTTGGTCCAAAGGCAGCCTTTTTAGTTATTTGATTTGCTGATTTCTCAGAATTAGGTAAACTGTTGCTGGTCCTACCGACTTATGTTAGCCTCACTTGAAAACATCATTTGGCCAGCTACGTTTTAGACATCTTAGCTTGATCTCTGTTTTTGGGTTTCTCTCAGACATTGAAAAAAACAAATCAATGGTCTGTTGACCACTTGAAGCCTTATTCTTTATCTCCCTTAAGTAACATGAAACTGCTGGCATACACTGTAGCACCATAATATGTGAGAATGTGTATGCAGATAGGTATAGATGCCGTATTTATCCTTACAGTTGGATCTTAATAAGAATGTCTTCCAGTTGTAATTCTTCTTTGCTTATCATGTGCTCTAGGATTCCTATCCTTAGTGGTAATGTGATAACAAATTGATTCCTGAAGTAGTATTTCATGGTCTTTGGGTTTGATACAGCAATTATGCTTACCTTCATTCATGGGCTTTGTAACAAAACACAGTCCAGTTTATTCCTAGCACCATCTTATGCCCTAGGAAATAATAGCTCCTGACATTTGTAGGGTTAAAATATAGGATTAATGATCAGCTTTTAATGTGCAAATTAAGTATTCAGTCTGAGAGTATTCAGGCTTCCTGTTACCCATCTTATTTATCCCAAATTTGCTGTTGAAATAAGTGCAGATAGAGAGTTTCCACCTCAACCAGCAGGAATCACACGGGTACAACACTTCTAGACTTTTAGGGTAAAATTAAAAAAAAATAAGGACTAATACCTGGGAAAGTAGCATATTTATACTTCCACCGACATGCCATCAAGATTTCAGAGCAGCTAATGATTAACTTTAAAAACGGCAAGGCCTGAATCTCAACCTAAGAAACACAAAAGCTAACGCCCGAGCAGAGCGCTGTCCTCCCTGTTGTATCCTATCCACCTAAATGGGGAGGAAAGGGGAAATTGATGGCTTCCATGTTCTAGTAAGAAAAAAATCATCATCTTGTTCTAAGTAAAACTGGAAAAGGTGCTTTTCTTCTGAAAACTACGGCATAGTTGCCTGCCTTCTTTAAAGGCTTAATAATGTTCTTTGTCAGCTCAGAAAAATTATCTGATAGTCTTCACTCATGGCAGCCTATTTAGAGGCTACTTACATGCACCAAATTATATGGTTAAAAACCATTATATATTTTTGTAACTAGAAAAATCATTTTTAAATATAATGTTTAAAAGACTTTTCTATTGTCTAGGCCACTGGGGGGACATTTAATTTGCAACAGCTATCTGCATGGCAATAACAAGTTTCAGGACTGACATTTCTCCAGCTAAATGAAGTCCCTTTCTTTCCTTTGTTTCATGTTCCCATAACCCCCTTCCTGCCGTTTTGGTGGGTTTTAGGTTTTGGAGGTCGGCTGATTTATTACAGCATACAAGATTGGTTGGCCAGGCTTTATTTTCAATTGGTATAATGTTTGAAATGATTCTTCGGTCTGATAACATGGGTTTACTGGACACATGCATCTGAGAACAGCAACCCTCACGGAGGCCTTCAAGAGCCCCACGCAGAAGGAAGAGCCTGCCTCACACTTGAAATGGGTGCCTTCATGAAAGGCGCAGGGCGTCACACACTCTCTCCGCTTCTCCGCCATTCTCTCTATCACAGTGTACCGTTCAGCAGGAAAAGTACAATTCAACTACTTGGGAACTTGGTCATAACAAACTGCTTCTAAATGGCTCCCAGGAGATTTCTTTTGTTATTTCAACAACAATGCCAATTTAAAAGGATACCTCTGATTTCTAACAATCCAAAGCAATATATTGCTAAGATCCTTTGAGAAACTGAAACCATGTATAAATTAACCTTCCAGATTCTCTTTTCAGCGCATTTAGATAGCCATGGGAAGCAGAGGTTGAGAGAAGCGGTTTTTAAATGCATGCGGCATCTCGGAGAGTGATGGAAGACCATCAACATTAGGAGCCACACATGGGCTTTCAAACCTCAGCCTCGATTTTAGCCACTGCAAATTCTAGGAAACGTTTTAACAAAGACTCAGCTCTTAAAATGAGCCTTCTGCCAGAGTGCCACGTGTTTATCACCGGGCAGGGAGATTTGGGGGAGTGGCAGAGCGTGGAGGGGCTGAGTGAAGGAGGTTAGGGTGAGTCCTGTGCGCACAGAGGGCCGGGCCTCCTCGCACCGCTGCGGCCACCTCCTCCCTCGCTGAATGAGCCACTCTTCGGGCTCAGAACAGCCTGTGACTACGTGGGACTTTGTCCCGCACAGCAGCAACGCGGTTTCCCTGGGCCGGCCTGGGGAGGTCTCTGTGCTTCTCGGGCACTACCTTTTCCGGTTTGTTTTGAAAGCAAGCAAAGCAGCCATTCCTGAAACGCTGCGCCCAGGAGCCTGGGAACGTTGGCATCACAGGCCACATCCAAGTGACCACGTCATAAATAAAGCGCTTCAGAGAAATCCTTGCTCATTCGACAGGGACCATTGGAAAATTACATGATTTGCAATAATACAAGTAGTTATGTTATAACATTCAGAATGACAAAAACTGACAGTTATGATGCATTTGTTTTCCTTCCTTCCCTCCCTCCTTCCCTCCCTCCTTCCTTCTCTCCCTCCTTCCTTCCCTCCCTCCTTCCTTCCCTCCCTCCTTCCTTCCCTCCCTCCTTCCTTCCCTCCCTCCTTCCTTCCTTCCTCTCTTTCTTTCTTTTTTCGTCCTCTTTCTTCTTTCTCTTTATTTTTTCTTCCTCTTTGTTTTTTCTTTCTTCCTCTTTCTTTCTTTCTCTTTCTCTTTTCTTTTTTCTGAGATGAAGTCTTACTCTGTCACCCAGGCTGGAGTGCAGTGACTTGATTAGGGCTCACTGCAGCCTTGAACTCCTGGGCTCAAGCGATCCTCCCACCTCAGCCTCTTGAGTAGCTGGAACTGCAGATACATACCCAGCTAATTTTTAAAAAAAAATTTTTTTCAGAGACTCGGTCTTGCTACGTTGCCCAGGCTGGTCTCAAACTCTGGACTCAAGTAATCCTCCTACCTTGGCCTCCCAAAGTCCTGGGATTATAGGTGTGAGCCACTTTACCAGGGCGGTATTGTTATTTTTTTTCTTTTTTGAGATGGACTCTCACTCTGTCACCCACGCTGGAGTGCAGTGGCGCCATCTAGGCTCACTGCAAACTCTGCCTCCCTGGTTCAAGCAATTTTCCTGTCTCAGCCTCCTGAGTAGCTGGGATTGCAGGCGCCTGCCACCATGCCCAGCAATTTTTGTATTTTTAATACAAGTTTCACCATATTGGTCAGGCTGGTGGTATTCTTATTTTCTGTAGTACATACCTTGTATTAAAAAACTAAAGTAGTGATAGGATTTACCTGGTCTACCAGGTTGCTAAGAAACAGGTGTTTAAATTGTGCAATGTTGTGTAGAGGACGACTTGTCAAGTATTGGTAACTTGAGCAATCCCTGTGGCGTCGAACTTCTCCCCCGAAGCTCCAGCTGACGCCCGCCGGCCCTAACGTGATGCTATCTCATCAAGGCCACGCAGAGCAGTTTCCACGGAACTTTCTTCTCTAAATGCATACACTCCAGGAGTGCCAGTTTTGCACTCTCGAAAGCCCTGAAGTGCTTGGGGAGGTTCATATTTTTAAGAGGCCTTTTCTTTGAGACAGTACCCAGGTTTGAAATCCAGATTGAGAATCTTGATCAGGACAAAACCACAAAGTCTCCATCCTGAGAAGGAAAGATTTGCTCGAAAGAATGAACTAAACGTGTGAAAGTTAGAAAAGGCAGATTAAGTTGACTTTAGCATTTTCTTAACTGGTTTTTGTTATCTGGAAATGACTTCTAAGGGAAGTTGAAAATACTGCAGTTCATTTAAAGTTGAGTGGAAAATGGGGGTAGAAGACAACCTTCAGGAATGAGGAAAATGCCATTTAAACAAAAAACTCCGCTATTTATAACTCTATTAAAGAACTATCGAAAACATTCAGAGATTGTCGAGACCAACTGGCAAATGAATATTATTGTTTAAACTAACTAAGAAGCCTGAAAAAAGGCACCTGAGATTGCTTCACCAGCATGCTGTTGCTGCGAGGTTGCTGGAGACAGCTTGGGCGTTTTCAACCCTTAAATCAAATACAACTGAAAAGTAGACGGAAGCACAGAAATCCGCACACACGGCTGAATTCAATTATACTTTGCAAGAAAAGTGACTGAGATATGTCACAAAAAGTGGGCAAGGGGGACAGACACAAGGGCACAATGAACGTCACAGTTCACACATTGGACCATGATCAGCTTCTGTTTACCAGTCACAAAACAATGAACGCTTTATATGATTCCATATGATTTTAGCATTTAGAAAATTTTTGTACATTGCCTATCTGAAAAAAAAATCACTGACTTTCTTTAAATGAACATTTCCATTCACTTCTTCATCACATAGTTGTGTTTTCTAATGTATCGTGGTTCTTAAACCAAGATCAAACATATCATTAAAAAGTAATAAAAATAAAAGACATAAATGATACTGACAAAAGCAAAACGCAGGAGCCTGTGGAATACTCAGAGCATTGGATAGGCAATGTGCTTTGTTTTAGAAACCGCAAGAAAGAACGGTGTATGAATTAATTTATTACTTTGTGAGTGAAACTGCCCCAGTGAGTAGCTGTGTGCCAGTGCCAGTGAGAGGCCAATTATTATTCGCCCCACACATGACAATATGGAGAGTGTTACCGGAGAGGAAGCCAGGGCTTTTCACAGAGTCCTTGCTGCTGTTGGACTCTCAGTTGTTCACTCTGTTTTCTTTATGTAGCCATAAGACCGTGATCCGGGATTCAGGACAGCAATATTTTTACAAAAGGCGCACTAAACCTCCCACATCTGCACAGCTCTCCTCTCGGTCTGATCTGCACCCAACGCCGTGTTTTCCTGAGAGTGATATGTCCGCTGTGCCTTTAAAAGAACCACTGTGTCAGCTTTCATCTAGCTGTTTGCACTTTTACCTGTAATCTGATTGTGGGGAGAAAAGGAGAACTTGGGTATCCCTCCCTGGCACCCTGTTACCAATAGCATTTGTTTAGTTAGTAATTCTATCTCGCCCGGGACTTTTCCCATTCGCTGGGTTTGTTGCACTCTGTGTACATAGCTGCATCTCCATGGCAATGGAAAAACATGATGCTGGAGGTTCAAAAGGGGGCGAGGGAGTGGAGGAAACACTACCCTTACGTCCCAGCTCCCTCGGGTCCTGGCCTCCCGGGAGGGACTGGCCTAATTTATATGTCAAGTTAAGGGATGTTGGGACTCAGAGATCAAAGAAGGTCAAAACTGGGCTATTGGAAAGGGAGATATTTACTGTGTTTAATATAAATACAAATGTGTCCAAGAAGAGAAATTGAAACCTTAAAAGGCAGGTAGACTGTGACTGGCAAACATAAATAACACATCTGAAAATGGGTAGATAGCTGAAATTAACAGGCGCTTTTAAAAGCTGTCTTAATTTAAGTCAGGATAAATTAAGACAGTGACAACCTCAATTGAAATTGAAAATACAGATCACTTGAAAACATTGATTAACATATCTAACTAGACTTCAGAAATGTAATACTTTCTGAGTATAAATGCTATAAATGCACTTTAGAATTTTCTGGTTTCACCCCTCAGCTCCGTCTGTTTTGTTATTAAGAGTATTTGCTCCATACCATTCACAATACAGTTAACTAGGTGCTGTTAAACAGCACTAGTCTGACAAATTGCGGTATGGGGGTGTGAGTGCCTGATGGAGAAAAGGGCTTTGTCTTCTGGGGGGGCCCATTAGTGAAACAATTAATAAGCCTATAGCCAAACTGATATGATGGGAAATGACTTCTATTCAGTTAACTCGATTATTGTGCTAACTGGGGCCAGGTGAAGCATGGATAATTGAAATTCACAGATAATCCAAAAACCTCTATTTAACCAATAACTTCAAACTTCTTCCCCATCAAACCAATTACCAGAGGAGCTAACAAATAGAAAAAATGGATTAAATTGAATTTCACTTCCCCCAAAGATTTACTATGATGTCTTTTTTATTGATTAACTCGGAGCAAGAGCCAAAGATTGTATTTTAGAGACTAAATTACAGATAGTCCCCAACAATTAGAAAAAGATTATATTCCAAAGGTTTGTTTATAAGTCAGTTACTTGAAGCTCAGAATGCTTTTTCTCATTGAACAAAGCTGTTGATTGTGGTTGTGTACCAAGGTAGCACACAGAGGTCAGCCAGTAACCCAGTGACACTGGAAATACATCTAAGATGCTCAGCTCCTTAGTCAAGCTCCTTTGAATCCTAAATCCTTACCCTGCAACCCCTAAATCTCTCTGAACCTTAAATCTATTTTTTTAACCAATGTAAAACTCACATAGCATAAAAGAAAGAGTCCAGTTCAGTGGCATTTGGAGCATTCACAGTGTGAGGTGGCCACCCCCTCTGGTTTCAAGACATTGTCCTCGTGCAAAAGGGAAAGCCCTCCTGGACCCGCCAGCAGTCATTCCCCATGCCCGGCTCTTCCAGCCAGTCTCCTTTTGGTGACCTGGGATCTGCTTTCTGCCTTAATGGATTTGAGTCCGTATGATAGAAATGTCTGTTCTGCACATTTCATAGTACTGGGCTTATAGCAATACATGGGATTTTGTGCCTGACGTCCCCTACTCAGCATGAGGCTTTCAAGCTCCATCCACACTGTAGCATGTGTCAGTGCTCACTCCTTTCCATGAGTGAATAATATTCCATCCTGGGGATAGAGCACACTTTACCTATCAATTCACCATAGGAGGGACGCTTGGGTTGTTTCCAGCTTCTGGCGACTGTGAATGCTGCTGCTATTGAACCTGATTTTGACCCCAGGGTGGCGTAAGGAGCTCAGCAGGGTGAACTGGAGGGGGCGGGCCCCAGCTCTGGTGTCTGGCCAGGCAATCCCTTGCTCCTTGAGAGAGGAGTCAGTGGAAGACACCTCTCACGTCTCCATAGTGGGGGACAATTTCAGGCTGGGACAACGTGGTGAAGGAAGGACCTCTTCAGAGAAGCACACTTAAGGGTCAAGGACCCCAGAAAGACCTGTGGACCCCGTGGAGAGCATGCAAGTCCCTCAGATCAAAGCTGGTTTGAGGCCGGGCGCTGTGGCTCAAGCCTGTAATCCCAGCACTTTGGAAGGCGAAGGCGGGCAGATCACCTAAGGTCAGGAGTTCGAGACCAGCCTAACCAACATGTTGAAACCCCAGCTCTACTAAAAATATAAAAATTAGCTGAGTGTAGTGGCACACATCTGTAGTCCCAGTTACTCAGGAAGCTGAGGCAGGAGAATCGCTTGAACTGGGGAGGTGGAGGTTGCAGTGAGCCAAGATTGTACCACTGTACTCCAGCCTGGGTGACAGAGCGAGACCCTGTCTCAAAACAAAAAAGAAAAAGAAAAGCTGGGTTGAGTGTGGAACTGGTCCAACCCAGGGACAAATCTGGCAAATACTCTTGGCCAGCTCCTGCTTTTCTGAAAACATCGGTGCCAGAAGAGCATCCGGCAGCCGCTGCCAAATTCAATACTAAGACTCCACTCCGCAGACGACTCTGTCACCCCAACCCCAGTGGGGGTGTCCTGGATGCCCAGAAAACCCACATCTCTTGATAAAGTCCTCCTGTGGGAAGGCCGCAACCCCCGTGCACCCAGCCCCTCTGCTGACACCCCGTCTGCACCCTGCATCTTTGCCGAAGGGGGAGCGATGCGTTCCAGAGCTCCAGCGGCAGGGTCTGCCCTTGCTGGATTGCACAGGCTTGGCATTTTCCAACACCTGCTGTGCCCAATGCTTCTTATAATATGGCTGGATGAACGACACAATTTCTGGTTTTATATTCAGTTTATATGTATGTGTTTATACTTATGCGTTATGTATGTATATGTATACATAGTGATACATACGTATTGTTATGTATACATATATATGTATGTCAGTGAATACCTGAGTTTGGTTTATATGTATGTGTTTTGTACATTTATGTTATGTGTGTACATGTACACACAGCAATACATACATGTATACATATACACGTCAGTGAATACCTAAATATATAATTGTATAACACAAGCTATATTTATCCATAAACTTCATATCAATTCAATAAATAAAATTTGTTCAAAATCCAATCATACCAACGCATTAACATTTAATTTTTCCCTATTTTCTGTCTGTTTGTCATTGAATATTAAATTGCTTTTTTTTTACTATTTCATCTCTTTTCTATGTAGTTCATAATTTTAAAACAGTATATGTGGCACCATTTGGTCTTCACAGCTTTCAAGACAGGCCTGTCATGGCAAGGACACACCTTAGGGGACCCTGTCTCATGAAGTCAAATTACGCAGGATGAGTCGGGGACGCAGGAGCTAAAAACAGTGTCCCTTTAAAAACGTGCATGCCTTTCCAATGGAATAAGTCAAGTACCTGCAGATGCAAATGGTCTCCAGTCTCACTGGAGACCCAGCGAGAGCCACTGTTCTCAAGGTTGGTGGGCAGTGTGGGAACGCTGCAGAGATGCACAGTGAGGGGGCCGCTGGCTCTGCGTCCTTGGGGAAGCCCCTTCTGCGGTCCCTCCATTGTCTGCGTGACAAGGTGGACATAGAACTGGCCCATCTGCTGTCCAGGGCAGGCGAGGACCCTGCACACACATGCTGTGGTTGTGAGCTGTGCAGAGTAGGGTCTCCTGGCAATGGCCACAGCCTCCAGGGGTGCTGACACCTCCCGTCTAGTCTAACTGGTAGACAGTTTCTGCCTCTTCCTGTTTGGGGATTGGAGAGGGAAGCTCATCTGCATGACCGCTAAGGTAAATGTGGAATGGGCAGAGTGTCCTCCTTTTCTTCTGTCCATTCCCACGCACCTGCCTGGCTCCCTAGCCCTCCCGCCATGGCCAGAGTCAATGTGAGCTGCAAAGTCCAGATGTGAACAGCTGTGGGCAAGTCGTGCAACTGTGCTCCCAGGACTTGCTACAAATCTAAGCCATTAAACTTCAGCTGGACCCCAAACGACCTTGGTCACATTTTGTTTCTGTTTCGTCATTTCCGGCGGAATATCCCACAATCTCAGCCCTGCTCTCCTTGCTCTGCCTTCCCCTCCCCACAGCTTCTCCGCAGACGACATCCTGGCCACATTATGCAACTGGACCCACATTATCCAGGGGACACTTACTGTCCTCTGCTCACTAATCTTCCTTTTCCTTCTGGTTTTGGAGAAAGAGGCGCTCCCTTCCATCAATAAGGGCAACCCCTTCCTGGTTCCTTTCTTCATTCTTCTTTATTTTCCACTCCTTCGTTTGGATTCTTCTCTTGGTCAACAGCTATATCCGAATACTTCCAGCTGTAAAACCAACAAATGAAAGGCCTGGTGCACCCAGGCTGCCCCCGCCTGCGGCCCCCGCTGTGCAGCCTTTGCCTGGAATGCAGCCCCGCTGCCACCTTCCTGCACTCCGTGGGGGAGATGGGTGGTGCGCACCACGCAGAAGCGGAATGTGCATTTCACAGAAAATGACCCATTTAAGGAGAAAATTAAAGCAGAAAAGGGGGCGAGAAAGGCATCTGCATGTGTGAGTACCACAGCGTTGACGCTAGGGTCCGGAGTTGATTTTTCTAAGGCCGGTGTGTTGGCACATGTGCGTGTGTACCCACACCACCTAAAATCTTGGTAGTGCCGTTTCCTAGTAGTAGACCCATGGGTGAATTTACTTTCTTCTCTGGTCCATGCTTTCCATGGCAGACGTCATCTTACCTATCGCTGCTTCTATGGTACGTTCACCACACACCAAGCACTGAGCGGGGGCTTTCTGTGCGCGTTCTCATGTCATGCTATGATACTCTGAAAATGAAGACCATTTTCACCCTGTCTTACAGATGAGGAGGCAGGGGCCTGCTGCCACTAACAGGCTTGGTCAAGGGCAGGAGGCGGAAGTGGTGGAAGGCTGTTCCCCTGCAGTGGGTGCTCACACGATTGGCTGTGATTTGCACGCAGACGGGCTGCTGCTCTCAGGAGCCACACCTGAAGAATGGCAGGACCCAGGGTGGGCACAAGAAGGTAAACTGAGGAACTGTTGCTACAGAGGCCTCGACCAGTCCACAGAGTGCTCTGAATCTGGGAGACCGAGAGTTGCTCCAGCTGCACAGGCTAGGTGGTGCGCCCATGCACTGGCCCTTTGCTGGGGACAGTCTGTGTCTCCGGAGGGTGCCAGTGCTGGGGTGAGCCTCCCTTCAGGAAGGGCAGTTCCTGGAGAGTCCCCAGCTAGGGGCTGTCAACAGTCAGCACTTCCTGCAGCTGGAGGCACAGCGCTGGGTTGATGGGGACTCTGAGTGGCCCACTGCAGTGTCTACCACAAACAGCTACCTGCTCTCCAGGACACATTCAATCTTGCCTCCCCCAGGAGGCCTTCTTAGATTCCCACTGATCAGAACAGGCCTGGGATGCTCTCTTCCCATGCCCATCTAGCTGGCTTGAGCTGTCTCAGGCATGACAGCAGTTGTGGCTTTGAAAGTCTCTGCCACTGGACTGTGATTCCTTGGGAAGCAATAATCCCCTTTGGACATCTCTGGCTTCAAAATGGTTAAGGGTAAAAGGCAAAAGACCTTCTTCTGTGGCCAGGCAGCCTGCCTTGGGTGTCACTTGTACCTGGCTTGGGAGTTGTCTGGGGATGACTTTGGGTGCAGTGCGTGTTCCTAGAAGGCCACAGGCATGGCTCCTTTTCCAGATTTGGTATGGGTGAGTCCACTGGGCATCCTGGCTCTTTGGAGTTCACACTGCTTGGAGGGTTCTGTCCCCCAGTATAACTCACCCAAACTCACAAAGGCAGCAAACTCACAAAGACTTAGCCCCAAGGAGGTGGACATCAGAAGGTATTTGATGAGGAAACATTCAGGTGCTGCCTCACCTGGCTGTCTTTGGGTGAGGGCCTGGGCAGTTGGGTCCTGAGCCAATGGGTCCTGGGTTACTGGAGTAGGTCTTGGGCAACTGGGTCTTGGGAAGGTGCGTCCAGGGTAGTGGGTTCTTCTGGACAGATGGAGTGGGTTCTGGGCAGGTGGGTTCTCAGCAGGCAGATTCTGAGAAGGTAGGCTCAGAGAAGTTAGATTCTAGGCAGGTGGGTTCTGGGCAACCAGATTCTGGGCAAGTGGATTCTGTGCAAGTAAGTTTTGGACAGGTGGGGTCCTGGGCAGGTGGGTCCTGGGTGGGTGGGTCCTGGGCAGTGAGTTCTGGGCAGATAGGTCTTAGGCAGGTGAATTATGGGAAGGTAGATTCTGGGTAGGTGTGTCCTGAGCAGGGGAGTTCTGGGCAGGTGACTGTTAGACAGGTGGGTCTTGGGCAGGTGGGTTCTGAGCAGGTGGTTTCTGGGCAGGTGGGCCCACAGATGACAGGCCTTTAGCAGGGTCGAGGAGGCAGGGGGATGGCGAGGCTTACAACTGTCATCCAAGTTTCATCCTTTTAAGGTTTGAGGACATTGCTCTTCATAGCCTGATGTATACAATTTATTAAAATAAAACCCTTTCCACACAAGACAAAGAACACATCTTGGGAAGTGGGTGCTCACGGTTTGTTGGAGGTGGCACGGCACAGCTGTTGGAACCACATGCTCTGGGCAGGTTGTATGTGTTTCAACATTGCCTCTACTGTCCCAACTACAGGACCCACAGCTGGGGCATGGTTTTCTCTTTTGCAAACAGGGATGGCAGCAGGACCTACTTCATAAGCTGTTCGAGGCTTAAGTGAGTTAATATTGTTAAACCATTTAGAATAGTGCATGCCACAAAATAAGTGCTATATAAAGACTCAATGAATAGATTTAGTTGAAAGACATATGAGAAAGCACTTTGAAAAGAGTCACAAACTGATAGAATAACTCGATCTGTGATGTGGGAAAATCGCTGCTTCCTGCCCTGTTGGTGTATTGAGCTGTGAACTGGGCACAGAGTTGCAGCTACTGAAAGCATGCCTGTGTATTTGTTGGTGCTCTTTAAAGAATATTATACTGCCCTGAGAGTGGAGTTTTGTAGTTGAATGGGGTTGCCCAGAGCTCATTCGCTCCCCTAAAAACTTAGCAAGGCAACAACCAACAGAATGGGAAAAAATTTTTGCAATGTACCCATCTGACAAAAGGCTAATATCCAGAATCTACAAAGAACTAAAACAGATTTACAAGAAAAAAACAAACAAGCCCATTCAAAAGTGGGCGAAGGATATGAACAGAGACTTTACAAAAGAAGACATACATGAGGCCAACAAACATATGAAAAAATGCTCATCATCACTGGTCATTAGAGAAATGCAAATCAAAACCACATTGAGATACCATCTTATGCCAGTCAGAATGTTGATCATTAAAAAATCTGGAGACAACAGATGCTGGAGAGGATGTGGAGAAATAGGAACACTCTTACACTGTTGGTGGGAGTGTAAATTAGTTCAACCATTATGGAAGACAGTGTGGTGATTCCTCAAGGACCTAGAAATAGAAATTCCATTTGACCCAGCAATCCCATTACTGGATATATACCCAAAGGATTATAAATCGTTCTGCTATAAGGACACATGCACACGAATGTTCATTGCAGCACAGTTTACAATAGCAAAGACCTGGAACCAACCCAAATGCCCATCAATGATAGACTGGACAGGGAAAATGTGGCACATATACACCACGGAATACTATGCAGCCATCAAAAATGATGAATTCGTGTCCTTTGTAGGGACATGGATGAACCTGGAAACCATCATTCTCAGCAAACTGACACAAGAACAGAAAATCAAACACCACATGTTTTCACTCATAGGTGGGTGTTGAACAATGAGAACACATGGACACAGGGAGGGGAGCATCACACACTGGGGTCTGTTGGGGGGCAATAGAGGAGGGACAGCAGTGGATAGGGAGGTTGGGGAGAGATAACATGGGGAGAAATGCCAGATATAGGTGACAGGGGGATGGAGGCAGCAAACCACATTGCCATGTATGTACATATACAACAATCCTGCATGTTCTGCACATGTACCCCAGAACCTAAAGTGCAATAAAATATACTTAAAAGAAAAAAGAAAAGCTCTGATACATTCTCAGTAAGCTACAAGGCCTTATGCGTGTGCATGCCTAGCAAAGGTCAGAAAGGGCCCCAGATTTTACTTCTGAATGAAATAGGGGAGGAACAGCAGGGGGTGGGGAGTTGGGGAGGGATAGCATGGGGAGAAATGCCAGATATAGGTGATGGGGAGGAAGGCAGCAAATCACACTGCCATGTGTGTACCTATGCAACAATCTTACATGTTCTTCACATGTACACTAAAATCTAAAATGCAATAAAATAAAACCAAAAAAAAAACTTAGCAAGGAAGGTAAGCAGACTACGATGGAACTAATATGCAGTATTGCAAGTGGAAAGGACATTCATATTCAAACCACATCCCTCTGCTCTGTTGAAAGTGAGATGGTTTCAAATGGCTTTGCAGCTACCTTCAGAGGGAGGTGGTCTGCAGATGCAGGGAATGTCACAGGCACAGGGATTTAACCCTTTCCAGAACCTCTCTTCTCTGAGTCCCATAAGCCACCCACATGCTTGTTTAGAAACCAGGGCATTGCTGTGACATTGAGAAGCTTGCAGAAACTGTTTTTTTCTATCACAAATGATAGTGTTCCAGAATGTACACTCGTTTAATGGCACACAATTATTGCTGGAGCCACAGAGATTTTACGGTGGGATGAATAAAGTCGCTCCCATCTTAGTTAATTTGTAAAACACTGTTTGATTGAATGCATTTATAATATTAAAGACTCATAATATCTTGCAGGAGAACACAAATATCTAAGTGAACATTTGTAACCGTTCTAAAATCCACCAAAAAAAGCAACATTAAAATTTAGTGTAAACCATCCCAAATGAAAGGTAGGTTTTTTGGTTTTTGTTTTGGCTTTTGAGTCTCACTCTGTCTTCCAGGCTGGAGTGCAGTGGCGCGATCTCAGCTCACTGCAACCTCCCCGTCTTGGGTTCCAGTGATTCTCCTACCTCAGCTTCGAAAGTAGCTGGGATTATAGGCATGCACCACCACACCTGGCTAATTTTTTGTATTTTTGGTAGAGATGAGGTTTCACCATGTTGGCCAACTGGTCTCAAACTCTTGACCTCAAGTGATCCGCTTGTCTCGCTCTCCCAAAGTTCTGGGATCACAGGCATGAGCCACCTTGCCAAGGCCCCCAAGTGAAGGTTTTTAGAGCAATATCTGTGTCACCACATTCCCCACAGATATTCGTTTTGATTACTGGTTCACCTGTTAAGGGTCCCTGCTGTGATGCAATCAGCGTGACATTCTAATTGGCATTATAGATGGAACTCTCCACAATGGTTACACTAAATGTTCAACAAATATGCCCAAAGGCAGTAAAGATTCAACCACTCATCAAGGATTTGGGCCGCATTTACTCAGCGCTGGGGGTGGGAATGCACAGGAAATGGGAATCCTGTCCCCCTCTCAAAGAGCTGGCCAGCCAGGAGAGGTGACGAACACACACAGGAAGGAGGTTGAGGAATGGTCCTGCAAGCTCCAGGAATACAGAAGGTCTGCAGAAGCAGAGGCAGAAAGACGCTCGGGTTGGTCAGGCGGCTGCGTCCCAGTGACTAGTTACAGATGCTGCTGCTGCTGATGATGATGAAGACATGAAGGCAGGCCTGTGGAGTTCGGGGGCTTGTTTCCCTGGCTTCGCAGAGTTGCTCGGCAGTGGGAAGAGGAGGTAAGCGCTGGGTGGAGACGCAATGGATAACAGAAATCTGCCAGGTAGAGCCTGGGAAATGCCCCAGCAGGTGGAGGTCTCAGTTCCTTCTCTTTCATTCCTGTCCCAGGGCCGTTTCTCTCTCCTTCCTTCATCCGTGTGGAACCCCAACTCATGAGTAAAAGTACCAAGTGTCTCTTCCGTGCCACACACGGCGAGTTTCATAGGTATACAAAACATTTCCCTTCATCCTCAGATGTGTAGGCAGGCTCTCTTGAAATTTCAGCAAACCAGCCAAAAATTAAAATAGCATCTGTTTAGCCTCCTTCCTCAGGCACTTACGTGCCCATAATGAAATATATGCCCACACGCCTCTTCCCTGCTTCCCTGAAATTACGGGCAACTCCAAGAAATGACCATATCCTAAAATCAACTTTAATACAGACCAAACAATCATTGAAACATTAAGATTACTATAATAATGAGCAATCTCAGTAGAAGTTTTCCAGACAAGTTTATTTGTCCCAGTGTAGATTCAGAGCACATGAATTAGGTTCGTGTGCATTAATCCTACGTCGAGTGAAATGTAGTCACCAATTCCCCATTTTCATCTGACTCCTTTTCTAGGAACTAGAAAACTAACATAGCATAGAATTTAGGAGTTGAAAAGAAATAATAGTGCATGAAGAATACAGTTCCCAAAATGAATAGATCGATCTGTCATTTTCAGTATATTTAGAAGAATAGATGGTTTGACTTTTAAATCTTATTGCTCTAAACACTGGCAGAGCAAAGTCACAGTCTGCATTGGGAGAGGAGAGCATTTTCCTTGAAAATCTTCTAAAAACGATGTTTTCTGCTTATGTAGACCGAGTCGCTTCTGTGAGACTCCCTGACAATGGGTGTACCTGGTCAGGAGATGCCTCACGGGGCTAAGCTGGTGGAATTTCTTGCAGAATGAGGCTGCCCTCAACTGTTGAAGCAATCTCCGCTTGCGGAGTGCCTCTGTTTTCTCTGAGTTTGAGTTCAGAGTAATTTGTAAACGCACTGGAGGGAGCCAGGCAGAAAGTGAGGCTCAGCAGCAAAGAATGCAATGGAGGGCCACTCCGAGCTGCAGGCATGCTGTTTCCTTTTGTGGCCAGGCGCGGTGGCTCACACCTGTAATCCCAGCACTTTGGGAGGCTGAGGCAGGAGGATCACCTGAGGTCAAGAGTTCAAGACCAGCCTGACCAACATGGAGAAACCCGTCTCTACGAAAAATACAAAAAAATTAGCTGTGCCTGATGGCGTGGAGGTTGTGGTGAGCCAAGATCTCGCCACCACACTCCAGCCTGGGCAACAAAAGCAATTGTCCGTCTCAAAAAAAAATTAACTTTAATTTTTATAGATTTTCTACCCTTTAGGCTCCTGTAACATATTATTTTCCTATTAGGAAAGAAATTATGTAATTGTCTTATGATGGCTAGTTCCTTACGTTCCATTGTGTGCTGTTGGAAGGTAAGATTGTGTCTTTTTCCATATCAGCCAGCCTTTCTGGGTGGTGTTCCTGTGCGAAACGCTGTCAGTTGGTCGGATGCCGCTCTTCCTCCCTGGTATTTACCCAGATCCCACTTCCAGACTGAAGACTTTGGGTCCATGGACACCCTACTGGAATGCATATTGCTCATTTGTTTTCTTATATTTATTTGTTTACTTTATTCTTTCGTTTTGAGACGGAGTCTCACTCTGTCATCCAGGCTGGAGTGCCAGGGTGCAATCTCAGCTCACTGCAACCTCCGCCTCCCAGGTTCAAGCAATTTTCCTGCCTGAGCTTCCTGAGTAGCTGGGATTACAGGTGCCCACCACCATGTCCAGCTAATTTTTATATTTTCAGTTGAGACAGGGTTTCACCATATTGACCAGCTGGTCTCGAATTTCTGACCTCAGGTGATCTGCCTATCTCAGCCTCCCAAAGTGCTGGAATTACAGGCATGAGCCACCATGCTTGGCTTGTTTTCTTATATTTATAATGGGACAGAGTGTGTGTGTGTGTGTGTGTGTGTGTGTGTCCTCTTGTTGATTCTGTTTCTCACATTTTATCACCAACTCTTAAAGGCAGGTGTGAAATCTTTTACTTTATATAATCGCGTACACCTGGACACACATAAATTCTTTTTTTGTTGTTTTTTGGAGATGGTTGGTGGAGACGGGGGGTCTCACAATGCTGCCCAGGCTGGTCTCGAACTCCTGGCCTCAAGTGTGCTTCCCACCTAGGCCTTCCAAAGTGCTGAGATTACAGGCAAGAGCCACTGCGCCCAGCCAGGAGTTCTTACTTCACTGGTTAACACCTTCTGGAAGACAATTTAGCTGCCAGAGGGTCTTCACAGACAAATTTTGCGTTTTACTCATTTCATTTTGAAATAATAATCACTTGGATTTCTTGCAGTAGACTTCATTTTTAAAAAACAATCGAAATTTCTCAAATCTGCTGTGTATATTCTGTGAAACTCTGCACATTTATCTCAATACATATTTACTTTGATCAAGGCAGGCTGCTAGAAAACGTCCTGAAACCTAAAAGCCAGAATAAAGCCTATTTGGAAACTCACCGACCCAACACACCATTCTCATTGCCACCAAATCCATGGCGTTTGCCTGCCCTCCATTGGGCTGACACGTGTGATCTGCATTCGGCCTCCTGGGTCCCCTCTCACAGATGTCTGAGCCCTGACTGCCCGGGGCAGCTCACCCAGCCTCTGCTTCTCTTTCCTCTGTGTTTTCTTTCCCATTAGCACTTCTAAAGACGGGTAGGGAGGGAAATTAAAGGGAGGTTGGGGAATATGTACGGATTTACTATTTCCAGACCCCTAATTAACAGGTCATTTAGGACTTTTTCCACTCTAAGCATACCAGGCTCCAGGAGCCTGATGAGGGCTCCCCACCTTGTGTCTTCTTTATCTAAATTGACGTGGTGGTGAAGGCATAGATTGCCTAGTCCAGCCTGCATTTGTGTTTGTTCTACAGTTTTTATGAACAAACCTCAATGAATGACTAAAACCTTAAATGGGAGATTTGACGTCTAAATCCCACGTTTGGCTTCTCTGAGATGAGGCAGCAGAGGGCCAGGCCTGCCCTTCCTCAGGGCCCTGTTGGGTCCTTGCTCCTGCCTGCTTCTCACGGGCACCGGACCCCTGAACCAGGAGAATTCGTATTTGCCAAACTCAGCTGTCTCGTGCTCCTAGGGACTCAGCCTGGAGTGGAGGTGGGTGGGGGTGCTCACCAGGCAGGTTGGCTTCTGAGAGGTTGGAGGTCACACTTGTCATTAAATATCTTTAATGCTATTTGTCTTAGAGCTTAATATAGTATTTTCTTTCTTCCTTTTTTTATTACAAAATATTACTTTTCTAAAATTCCCATCATGGCTTAAAAATTCATATATCATCCAAGGACCATAGTTGTGATTCTAAAAACGCAGACGAAATCCATGATTTTCCATGGACCTTTGAAATTCCCCCACTCCACATTGCCTCCCTCCTGTTGCTGCAGCTCTTGGTATCCCTACCCGGCCATACCGCTGTCCCCTACAAGTCTGAATATACAGGCTGGGGAAAGTGCGTCGCGCTGGCTGCCTGAGGTGACGCCTTGGGTGCCCCTGGGCAACTCTGTGAGCTGGTGTGAAACGCCTCAGCAAATATCTCCTGCTGAGGATTGGGTGTATGCATGAGGGTGTGTGCACACATCCTTCCATGAAAAACTTGCACCAAATCTTAGCGCCCTGTCTTGGACAAGGGAAGGGGAGGGCTGAGTGGCGTGTGTTGCTTTCTTGGGGGCCCTCTGGCTGCCTGGATTGATCTCCACAAAGGAAGTAGGTTTATGAGAGACAGGAATGGGAGAGAACCTGGTTTCCCTTTATTACTTGAAGGAAAAGGAAAACTCCTCACGGAAGAATGACAGCTGTTGATATAAACAAGTGTTTTTGATAAAATCTATCCTCCTAGCCCAATAGAATGAAGATGAGCGTTTTGCTAAGAAATGCCTTTTGGAGAAAAAAGCACACACATGTTTGGATTACTTTACAAAAACATTCATTAATTTACTTGCCTGTTTTTCAATTGTGGTACAATGTAAAACCATGCCACCCCAACTCCCCTTCTCTCAGCCCCTCTCATCACCCTCATCTATGTATGTGGCTATGCATTTGTCTATTCTAGATGTTTCTTCTGTGTGTGTGATGGCTAATGTGATATGGCAATTTGGTTGGGCCACAGTGTCCAGATACTTGGTTAAACATTATTATCGTGGATGTTTCTGTGAAGGTATTTTTTTGGATGAGATGAACATTTAAATTGGTAGACTTGGAGTGAAGCTAATTCCTCTCCACAGTGCAGAAAGTCTGGTCTCCCCAGAAGGACCTCTGCGGCTCTTCCCCGTGACCCCAGCCCACCCACCTGCCCCAGCCAATCGTGACTTTGCCTCCTCCACAGTCATGTGAGTTCATTCCTTAAAACCAATCTCCCTCTCTCTGTATATTTTCATTCCATGGGTTCTGTTTCCCTGGAGAACCCTGGCTAGTACGAGGTGGAATTAGACAGTATTTGTCTTTTGTGACCAGCTTCATTCACGGGACAGAATATTTTCAAGATTCATCCAAGGTGTAGCCTGTATCAATATGTCGTTACATGGGTATCACATGTTCATAGATTCATCAGGGTGGACATTTGTGTTCCTTCCACCTTTCAGCTATGATGAATCTAGTGTCACTTCAACATGAGGGCATGGGTTCCTGTCTGAGTCCCTGCTCTCAATTCTTTGTGTGAGGTGCCTCCTAGAGAGACTTGGTTCTTTTTTGGGTGTGTGTGGGTGTGTGTGTGTAGAGTGTGTGTGTGTGTTTCGCCCTTGTCGCCCAGGCTGGAGTGCAATGGAGTGATCTCAGCTCACTGCAACCTCCACCTCCCGGGTTCAAGCAATTCTCCTGCCTCAGTCTCCTGAATAGCTGGGATTACAGGCATGCACCACCACACCCGGCTAATTTTGTATTTTTAGTAGAGACGGGATTGCTCCATGTTGGTCAGGCTGGTCTCGAACTCCCAGCCTCAGGTGATTCGCCCGCCTCAGCCTCGCAAAGTGCTGGGATTACAGGCGTGAGCCACCACATCCAGCCAAGACCGGGTTCTTCTGGGTCATCCCCGCAGTCCCTTGCCCTGGTTTCCACGTCCGGTTCCAGCTGGGTAAACAGTGGTGCTCTCACTCAGATGTTCACTTGACGTTCACCCTGGCCAGCACATTGGCTTTAATTCCATGGATTGATTTGTGAATTTCATCTCACTATTTGAGCACTGTGAAAATCGCCAGTGCTGTTTCCCTTTTCCACTCTCTTTTGTGGGAAACAGACATGATCAATATGCTCTCAAGGTCTGGTTTTTGCCAAAGTATCACATTTTTTTCTGATGCAAATTTACTGTCCCCTTGGCAAGAATCCATGTTATTGGAACATTTCCAGGAAGCCCTTTGGTGGCACGTGAGACCTGGCTCCGTGATACTGGACGGATCTCCTGAAGCAGAAGTCTCAGTGGCTCCCAGAACCTCACCTCCTCCACGAGCAGCCAAGAACTCCCAGGAGGGGGTGGGCCACGGAAGGCACACACCATCAGCTCTGTCAGCTCTGGGTGACACCAAGAGAGGAAAGAAGAAGATAGCAGCTCTCATCTGAACGCGTGTTCATCACATTCATCACCAGGAGCCTCCGTTTCAGTGCGTTCTGTGATCAAGAGTTGTCGTTTGTCTTTCCGAATGTGCCGATATTCGCGTACAGCACATCTGGCAGAAGGGGAGAGAGCAAAGCCTCTGGGACACTGTTATCTTGGCTGGAATCCAGACCCCATTCTGATATCTGAAGCAGATGACTTAACTTCCTCAGCCTCAGTTTCCTCTTTGTGACATTGGAACGATGCTGTTACCCACTTCTTAAGGATGTTATAAAATAACAGAATGTAAGAGCTGCTTTAAACTACAAAGACCTTTGTAAATGGTGGTAAGATTTTAATAGGAAGAGAATATCAGCAGGAAAAGCTTTATTCATTTTTAAGATATAAAATGTGTGGAAAATTATAGGGAATAGATTTTATAACACATCCTTTTTCTCCTCTCTGTGTTCATTGCAGATTTTCACATAATTTTTAAAAAATCCCCGTATATCTGGAAATCTTACCTTAAAGTAGATCTTTTTGAAAAGATACTATTAGGTTGAACCACATGAAATTACCATTTGTTCAGTCAAAAATGGTCAAATACAAGCAATTTCATGTGGTTTGGCTGGATATTTTTCTCAAAAACAGTTTTAGTTGGAGATTGTATTCCTTAAAAAATTGAGATCAGATAAATGATATGCCCACGATTGACAGTATGTCATAGAAGCAAGGCTGTAACAATTATTGATGCCTACACTAATTTTAAATAGTCCAATTATGCTCCATGTCATTGCATTTTAGAGCTGAGAAGCACCTAAGAGATCATTACTCTAACATTATTTTTAAGATATGGAAATTGAGTCTCAAAGAGGTTAATCACACATCCAGGACTAGAACTCATATTTCCTGATTTCCAATTCAGTATTTTTCCCCCATTCTGTACGGCCACGCTATAAAACATGCATATGGAACAGCCTGATTGTTCAAGAGCTCTGGTGTTTGTCAAATTTGCATATAAAAAGATTCTAAGAAATCACAGTTCTACTATAGCGTAAATAAGACCTAAATGAAAATATTAGCTGTTAAAATAGTAAACATGTACTCAATGCTTTTGCTCCCTTCTTTACACTTCAGAGCATATATATGACAAACCATTTGGACCAACTGTTCTCTGTATTGTCTTCTAGTACCTTCCTGGGACTCTGCCTCCCAAGTCCCTGAGGCAACTTGGCCCCACCCACTCCACCACCAAAAATGTGAGAAAAAAAGATGTGGCTCACGCCTGTAATCCCAGCACTTTGGGCGGATCACAAGATCAGGGGTTTGAGACCAGCCTGGCCAAACCTCGTCTCTACTAAAAATACAAAAATTAGCCAAGTGTGGTAACACCCACCTATAGTCCCAGCTATTTGGGAGGCTGAGGCAGGAGAATTGCTTCAACCCAGGAGGAGGAGGTTGCTGTGAGTTGAAATCACACCATTGCACTCCAGCCTGGGTGACAGAGCAAGACTCCATCTCAAAAAAAAAAAAAAAAAAAAAAAAGATGTATCCTGGCCTTCTTGCATAATGTGCACTTTCCTTCCATCTAGGACTAATCACAGTCGTGTTCCTGAAGACAAGGAGCCTCCAGAAGGATGTGTGTAGGAGAGACAGTGAGCATGTGACACTCGGAGCTTAGGAAGTGCTGTTTGTTGAATTGAAATCTGAACATGTTGATCTCATTCTTATGTTTGTAGGGAGAATCCCAAATTGTCAGTAACCCATCACTCCAAGGCAAAGTCCAAACTTCTGGGCTGTCCCCCTTGGACTGATTTATGTGCTGGCTTCTGGGGACAGCTATCCTCTGCACAGTGGACACCAGGCCCTGTTAAGCTGAGCTCTAACGTGCCTTGAGGTTGGTTACCTTGGTGAGTGCACCGTCCTCCCAGGTTGCAGAAACCCTCCAAGGCAAGTTAAACTGGGTGAGTGATTGATCCCAAATTGGAGGGTTACATAGCAGAAGCTGTGCTGGAGTCAGGCTTGGAGGGTTTGGCTTCATGATGTGCAGGATTTTTTTGAGACAGAGTCTCACTCTCGTTGCCCAGGCTGGAAGGCAACAGCACGATCTCGGCTCACTGCAACCTCTGCCTCCCGGGTTCAAGTGATTCCCCTGCCTCAGCCTCCCAGGTAGCAAGGATTACATATACCCACCTTAGGGCTCATCTAATTTTTGTATTGTAGTAGAGACGGAGTTTCACCATGTTGGTCAGGCTGGTCTCAAACTCCTGACCTCAGGTGATCCACCCTCCTGGGCCTCCCAAAGTGCTGGGATTACAGGCATGAGCCACTGTGTCCAGCCTATGTGCAGAATTTCAAGTGGCATCAGGGTTGTGGTCATGACAGATAGAGACACACAAGGAAAAAAACAGTCTCTTAGTTACCTGCTGCCTCCTCAAGGCATCCAGGGCTCTGTGTTTATTGGTTAGAGCACGTGACCCATGCTTTGAGTATATAGCTCTGCTTCATTTTTTGTTGGCTGGGAGGCTTCCTTGGGCAGGCAGAGTGTATGTTTTTTCTCTTTGCATCCCCTGTTCCTATTACATAGGAGACATTCATTGAAACTTTAGGGAATGAATGAATGGATGAATGAATGTGTATGTGCTCCGACTAGGACTTTGTTTTATGAATAGGTGGGGTGGACCTATGTAATATGATTTGAGTGGCATCATCTGCCACCAATTTGTGGAATGACGTTATTAAACATTCATCTGGTTGGATGAAAGGCTTCTTCCTGGCTGGCATGCTTTTGAAATGTAGCACCCTGCAGGGGTAGAGGAGGGCAAACCTCTGAAGTCCTTACCACCCATTAGCAGCTGAGTGTGAATTGGTTAATCAGCTCACAGTCCCTCCTGGCAGCTCCCTGAGAGCAGGCCTGGAGGGCCCTGTGGGTCTGGGCTGGTGCAGAAGAAGCAGGGGCTTTGAGGGCTGGGTGGGCTAAGCGTCAGGAAAAGACCTTCAGAGAGGAGAAGCAAGGAACTTAGAGGGGTCCGGGCTCCAACACACTCCTCCCAGCTTTTCCAGGAAGCCTTCCCCGGGGCCTCTAAAACATGAGCTGAGACCTAAGACCCCCCAACTCCCAAAGTCAGGGGGATTCCTTCGTGTGTGTGCATTTGCTTTCCACTTATTCTTCTTAAAGAAATTACCCATAAGCTGCCTGACAGTGCCTGGTCTACAGAACACTCAACAAATGTTGAAAAACAGCAAAATGTAAGAAGCATGTTTTGCAAACCAACCCTGACTCTCTCAGGAGTCAATAGGATGACGCTGGGCCAGTAGCTTCCTCCCCTGGGTTCTTGCTTCAGCACCAATTGCTGACCACACCATGGCTCTGATGGGGGTTTGTGGGTGTGCATGTGTGTGCAGGCAGGAGACTGTGTGTGAGTGTGTATAGGGGGTGTGTACACGTGGCATTTGTGTGTGTGCACACGGGTGCGTGTGTGGAGTGCATGTGGTGTGTGGGGGGGTGTGCACTCATGTGTGTCTGTGTGTGTGCACACAGGTGAGTGTATGTGGGGTGTGTGCATGCACGTGCATCTGTGTGGGAGAGTGTGCATGCACGTGCATCTGTGTGTGGGGTGTGCATGCACGTGCATCGGTGTGTGCATGCATGTACATGTGTGTGGGAGGTGTGCATGCACGTGCATCTGTGTGTGGGGGTGTGCACGCATGTGCATCTGTGTGTGTGCACACGGGTGCATGTGTGTGGGGTGTGTGCATGCTTGTCTGTGTGGGGTGTGTGCATGCATGTGCATCTGTGTGTCTGCACACGCATGTGTACCTGTGTAGGGTGTGTGCATGTATGTTTATCTGTGTGGGGGTGTGCATGCATGTGCATCTATGTGTGGGGTGTGTGCATGCATGTGCATCTGTGTCTGCACACAGGTGTGTATCTGTGTAGGGTGTATGCATGTATGTGCATCTGTGTGGGGGGTGTGCATGCATGTGCATCTATGTGTGGGGTATGTGCATGCATGTGCATCTGTGTGTGGGGGGTGTGCATGCATGTGCATCTGTGTGTGGGGGTGTGCATATGTGTGCATCTGCATGGGTGTGTGTGTGCATGTGTGTGCATCTGTGTGTGCAGGATGCATGTGTGTGGGGTGTGAATGTGGCGCATGGTGGGGTATGTACGCATGTGTATCTGTATGTGGGGGTGTGCATGCATGTGCATCTGTGTGTGGGGGTGTGCATGCATGTGCATCTGTGTGTGGGGTGTGCATGCATGTGCATCTGTGTGTGGGAGTGTGCATGCATGTGCTTCTGTGTGTGCGGGGTGTGCACACATGTGCATCTGTGTGGGGAGTGTGCATGCATGTGCATCTATGTGTGGGAGTGTGCATGCATGTGCATCTGTGTGGGGGGTTGTGCATGCATGTGCATGTGTGTGGGGGTGTGTGTGTGCATGAGTGTGCATCTGTGTGTGCAGGATGCATGTGTGTGTGGGGTGTGAATGTGGCGCACGGTGGGGGTGTGCATGCATGTGCATATGTGTCTGCACATGGGTGTGTACGTGTGGGGGGTGTGCATGTGGTGTGTGGTGGAGGTGTGCATGTATGTGCATCTGTGTGTGTGCACACATGTGCATGTGTGTGTAGGGGGAGTCACTGTGAGTTGGGCTATTTAAATATTTAAATATTTCAGGAAATGATCATTATCATTATCAAGGCAATATTTTTGAATAGTTAAATGTGATTCAAGAAAACGGTTTTAAGAAAGAAATAAACGGTGCTATGACAACCCTAGAGTTAAAGAGACCTGTATCTGGAAACTAGGGATGATGTGCCACGTTTTCCTCCAGGGCCAGCTGTGTGCAGCCCCTGCGCTGTAAGACCTGAGCCACTGCGACCTGCTCTGGGGGCAGCTTAACCAAGGCAGGTCCTTTCCAACCTCAGGCCTGTTTTCTGCAGAAGGCAACAAGTCACACGTGGTCCGCTTCCATCTTGCAACCTCACATCCGTAGGTTTTTCTAACTTTGTTATGTCTAACAAATTGCATCTTTTGCGGCACATGATAAAAAGAACTAGGTTAAGCTGAAATCGTGTAGCCACTTCCCATGGCCTGGTGAGGAAATCAGAGTGTGTTTTGCTTTGTATTCTATTCCCCCCTCAAAGGCGGGATTAAAATAGCACTGCTTGTCACGTCTCATTATGGAAATCTGTGTGGCCCTCACAGGGGCGCAGTCAGTTCGGGACTAGGAGCTGCGGAAAAGGTGTGACCTGCCTGTGATCCAGGAGCACAACCCGTCATTTCAGAGCAGGCAAGACCGGCCAAATCTCCCACTAGTCTTAATCTTAGTCACAAAATAACGAGGCAGAGGGTCATGGGTTTCCCCACTCCTTGAAAAAACTGCTGGCGAAAAGAGAATGGATTTCGCAAATGGCTTGCTTTGTTTGCTTTCTATTATCACATTGGACGGGCAGAAGGAGGCATGTTTTCTTCTGTTTTAAAATGCGCAAGAACCAGGGACACAGAGCCCTGTTTCAAGAACATCTTCCAGATGGAAATGATTAGAATGCCCCCTCCTGACTTTCTTCACGCCCATCTCTTCCAACACGTTGCTCTTCCTTGCCGGAAGTCAAGCAGCAAGCAGTAAGGAAGTGCGCGGCTCTGCATTTGTTCTCTTAATTGTCACAAATAATTGGATTTTGGGAGAGAGACAGGAAGAGTCGAGGTGAGGCTACCTTATGTAACCAGGCAGGAAGAGTTTTCCCAGGATGCTGCATTGCTCTGTTTTGCTTATTATTATTTTTTTAGAGCTCTGAGGGTGAATCTGATTACTACAGTTTTTAATTTTTCCTTTTTTTGGTGAGCTTTGTTTGGGATTTTCCACGCTGTCATTTTTGCTAACAATGAACCAGGGGAAGAAGGGAAGGGAGAAAAAGGTTTACTGGAAATAATTACGAGGCTGCTGCACTAACCAGGAGACAGGACGGTATAGAAATTTATTTTATTCTGTCTCTCTGCACTTGAGTCTCAAGTACGCTTCCCATAACGATGCAATTAATCTTGACATGTACACACTGACCAGAATTCTAAACCCTAGGAAAACACACCTCAGCAAAATTCTACATGATGTTAACATAAAAGCATGAGACAAGAAGGGAATTTAAATTATTAAAAATAATTCTAATGTAATTTCACTGCGTTCATCCATACCGTTGCATTTCTTGAGCCTTTATTACCTAATGCTGCTCCGAGAGAGAGCACCTGAGAGCAGCGTCTGCATCGGGGTTGTCATCTGTTTCTCTTCCTCTATACCCCTGTCCTTAAGGCTCTTCCAAGAATGGACCTCATGGTCTCCTCCAGTAATTCACTCAAAGACGTGACCATCCTCTGGGCTGGGGGATGCATCCTTGCCGTCCTCTAAACATCTCTCAAGCTGTTTGCTCTCCACTCTGTGACCTCTCTTCAGAATGACATTTCTCAGAGAGCAAGGTCCCCCTCATTTGCCTGGGAAATCTTTGATGCATTATCTAATACAGCTCATCCTCTAATAGATATTGATAGAAATCGATTTAAACCTTTACAATCCCTGTTAATTATACACTTCAGATTTCAATAGCTGGTGAACGAAAACTTCACTAAGATCCTGTAACCAGGCAGAGCGAGGCAGCATGGTAGAAATTGCAAATTTGTATCAAGCCAAGTATATGGAAGAAATCATCCAGCATGTGTGTACAAAGGGTAAAACCGTGAGCGTGTGTGAGCGAGGCCAGCTGTGAAGCTCTGGCCTCTGAACCTCTTGGGCTGCAGCTTAATGTGGTAACCAAGAGAGCAAAACCCGCAAGGTTTCTCAAGAGACAGGTTAGAACCCCAGACTGGGAGTTTCGTAGACATTAAAGGGCACCTTTTCTTAAAGTTTTGCTGGAATGCACTTCATCCTTAGATTTGAGACAATCCTGTGCACGGGATGTGCTGAGGCTTCCCAGAAAGATGCGTGGTCTGAAGTCACAAACCTGTGTGTGCCACTGGTGGTCTTCCTGGACGCACCGTGTCTCTCCACTCTCCCCATCACAGAGGGCCACATTAGCAGGTCTTCGTCCTCAGGCGGGGCCCAGTGGGAGTGACGACGTTGGTGCACCATGCATGGTCTCCTCCTGAATGAACACGTCTCCTGGTTCCCCTTTATCGCCATCCCTGCCTGACACCGGCAACTGTGCTCCGGAGTACCTTTTTGTTCCTGTGTTTTCTGGAAAAGTGTATGGGTTTGTGTTGAGTGTTTTTTTATCAGTGTAAATGGTATCATGTTGCACATTTTATTCTGCTTCCTGTTGCGTTCACTCGGAATTGTGCCCTTGGGGTCCACCCCCTTCTGATTGTGGACACATGTGACTTGTCTCCTGCTAGGAGTGTCGGGTACTGATCCCTTCCAAAACGACACCCCTGTCCTTCCACCACGCAGCGTGCTTCTAACTTCTGCTACCAAACAGCACTTGGGTAAATACCCTCGTGCCACGAGCAGCCTTGGAGAGGCCCCTGTGGAAATGCGTGGGCACTGCTCTGAAACACACCTTTGGTCACGGTGGGTGGCGTGTGTTTCACATAGCATGGCTGGCAGTGCCTCAGGGTGGTGCCACCAGTTGCCCACCCAGAAACAGCCAGAAACACACCCAGCAGGTCCAGGACCACATATCCTACGTGAAAGAGGCTTCCTCGGGCAGTGGGAAAACCTCATGCCATCCCTGAGCCCTTGGTCCTGTCCCATTTGACCTTTTGTTCTTGTGGCAACCAAATAACAATCCAAGACCAATTTAAGGCTTGATTTGGGATTTTACATAATATTTGGCCGAGAAAATTCCCTTATGACGCTTCTTTCACGGTTGACTTACTGTTTCGTGAACACTGATTCTTTCATAAGTTCCTTAAATGAATCCAACTTAAATTTTGATTGATATTGCACTGAATGTGTAGACTAATTTGAGGACAGTTGAAGGCATTGAGAAAATTAAGTTATCCCACTCAAGATGGGATTTGTTCGGATCATTTACCTCTTTACTCTTTTTTTACTTTTCAACTTTTCATTTTGAAATAATTTCCAAACTTACTAAAAAGTTGCAAAAGTAGAGCAAAAAAGTTTCCTATGTGCCCTTCACCCAGCTTCCCCAAGTGCCACCAACTGACATGCAGCTTAGGGATCAAAATCAGGACATGGACGGTGATACAGTGCTCCTCCCGAATCCACAGGCGGGGTTCGCGTGTCACCGGCTGTCCCGTTCATATCTTCTTCTGGCCCCAGACCCAGTCCAGGACCACACATTGCCCTTAACGGTCACGGCTCCTCCATCTGGGAAGCCTTCTTGGTGGTTCTTTGTCTTTCATGGATTAACACTACCGACAGATACACTAACTGAAGAAACCATAGCTGGCCTGTTATTTTGTAGGATGTCTCTCTTTTGGGTTTTTCTGATGTTTCTTCATGATAAAATTCAGATTGTGCATTCTTGGAAAGATTACTGCCTAACTATGCTTGACCAGTAAAACAGAGAATACCCAGGTTCGGCACGAGACATACTTATGCCAAAAATGTGTTCACTGTTTACCTGAAATTCAGACTCAGCTGCGCTTTCTGCATTTTCATTTGGCATCTCTGGAAAGCCTACGTATAAGTGATTCTACGTCCCGCTCTGCACATCATTTAAAGAGAGCGTAATTTTGACTCATTTACTTTGATCAGTTAGGGTGATGTCTGCAGGTTTCTCTTTTAAATCAATGCCTATTGTTGTCTTTTTTATTAATAAGTATATTGCAGAGGGGTACTTTGGGTTTACATAAATATCCCCGTATCTCATCACTCTTTTGCCCACAATTTAGCATTGGTTGATTTCTTGCCTGCAACAATTATTACAGCGGTGTTTGCAAAACGGGGACTTCACGAAGCTCTCATGTCCTCTGTATTCATTAACTGGGCTCTACTACAAGGAAGAGCTGTGAAGTCTCTTCCATTATTTATTCAATTATATTTTATGTCGGTATGAACGCATGGATATTAATGCTATTGGATGGGAAATAATCCATTACTGCCATTATTTATGAAATGGCAGTTTCTGAAATTGTTCCAGGTTTGGCCACGTGAGAGGGTGCCAGCATCCTTTGATGTGACCTCCTTTTTCTCTGAGCACTTCCCTGCTTTCTGGCACTACGACCTGCTCCAGCCCCCCTTGGGCTCCACCTACCCAGTGCTGGAACCAGCCCTTTCTCAAGAAGCCCCTGTTCCTTTAATTGAAGAATGGCGTTTAGAAACCAAGATCTAGCTTCAAGGATGCACTGCCTCTTCTTCGAGAATTTTCATTCTCGGCCAGGTGTGGTGGCTCACGCCTGTAATCCCAGAACGTTGGGAGACCAAGGCAGGTGGATCACAAGGTCAGGAGTTCGAGACCAGCCTGGCCAACATGGTGAAACCCTGTCTCTGCCGAAAATTAGCCAGTTGTGGTGGCACGCACCTGTAATGCCAGCTACTCAGGAGGCTGAGGCAGGAGAATCACTTGAACCCGGGAGGCAGAGGTTGCAGTGAGCTGAGATCGTGCCACTGCACTCCAGCCTGGGTGACATAGCAAGAGTCTGTCCCAAAAAAAAAAAAAAAAAGAAAGAGAGAGAGAATTTTCATTCTCATTATAAATTTTACTTTTCAACTTTTCATTTTTAGTTGTACATTGCAAGTATGGAGAAATACTATTTCACTTTATATTTAACAACATAATTAAAGCTTCTATCTTCTACTGATATCTAATATACTTGATTTTTAGATGGCCAGTCATACAAGTGCAAATTAGGTCTTATTACTTTCCTCCCACTAATGTTTCTTGTTATTTTCATTCGTTATGGTATTGACCAAGGCTGCTATTACTGCATTAAAATGTACACATGGTAGTGGGTGTTCTTATTTCCCCCTCAAGCTTTTTTTTATGTTTAAATGCTTCAGATTTTTCATCTGAAACTTTGCTGAGTTAAGTGAATTTCTTCTATGATCTAGGTTACTGAGAGACCTTTTTTTTTACTCGTAAATGAGCATTGGCCCTCTTAAATACCTTTTCTTGCGTTGTTGACTTTTTGAGAAGATCGTCTAACATTTTTGTTGCAATCAGTTAACTGCAGAAAGACATTGATAACTTTTCTGATATTCATCCGTCTTTGCACTCCTGGAATAGCCCTTCTTGGTAATGATTTATTCTTTTTGAAATAAATATTGTAATCTCTTGATTAATATTACTCTATATGTAGGATTTTTGCAACTGTACTTTTTTTTTTACATTGCCTTTATCTTATTTTGAAATCAAGATGACATTAGCTTCATAAAAATTAGCTGGACAATTTTTTATAAGTTTATATATTCTGATAAAAATTCTACAGAAGAAGACAACTACTTTTTTTTTTTTAATTGCATTTTAGGTTTGGGGGTACATGTGAAGAACATGCAAGATTGTTGCATAGGTACACACATGGCAGTGTGACTTGCTGCCTTCCTCCCCATCACCTATATCTGGCATTTCTCCCCATGCTATCCCTCCCCAACTCCCCACCCCCCGCTGTCCCTCCCCTTTTTCCCCCCTGACAGACCCCAGTGTGTGATGCTCCCCTCCCTGTGTCCATGTGTTCTCATTGTTCAACACCCGCCTATGAGTGAGAATATGTGGTGTTTGATTTTCTGTTCTTGTGTCAGTTTGCTGAGAATGATGGTTTCCAGGTTCATCCATGTCCCTACAAAGGACACGAATTCATCATTTTTGATGGCTGCATAGTATTCCGTGGTGTATATGTGCCACATTTTCCCTGTCCAGTCTATCATCGATGGGCATTTGGGTTGCTTCCAGGTCTTTGCTATTGTAAACTGTGCTGCAATGAACATTTGTGTGCATGTCCTTATAGTAGAATGATTTATAATCCTTTGGATATATACCCAGTAATGGGATTGCTGGGTCAAATGGAATTTCTATTTCTAGCTCCTTGAGGAATCTCCACACTGTCTTCCACAATCGTTGAACTAATTTACACTCCCACCAACAGTGTAAAAGTGTTCCTATTTCTCCACATCCCCTCCAGCATCTGTTGTCTCCAGATTTTTTAATGATCGCCATTCTAACTGGCGTGAGGTGGTATCTCAATGTAGTTTTGATTTGCATTTCTCTAATGACCAGTGATGATGAGCATTTTTTCATATGTTTGTTGGCTTCATG
>PVKV010020770.1:0-14245 GCA_004027835.1 Alouatta palliata
TTCTCTCTCCCTCTTTTTCTTCTTCTCCTTCTCTTTCTTTCATTCTCTTTTTCTTCCTTCTTTCTCTCTTTCTCTCTCTTTTCTTTTCTTTCTTAAAAAAAATAAATACATAAATAAAAAACCTACCAAAAAGAGAAAAGATACATAGAGAGGGAAAAAACAGAGAGAGAAGAAAAGAAACATCTAGGAAAAGAGTGGATTCATGACATATGAATCTGGCGCATCAAAATATGTCTTGGTATTTACTCTACCTGTTGAAATTACTTAAGTCAGTTTTATCAAGGCTATATGCCATAGCTTTAAACACTAGGATTAAAATTGAACTGACATTTAATCCAAATTTTTTATTTTAGTTTTTATGTTTAGATTAAATATAAATTATCCTAATGCAGAACTATAGTCTCAGATTGGTATTTATAGAATTTATATGAGGATGTTGTCTATGGCCTTTTGAATGAGTGATAATATAAAAGGAAGGGCATTTTGTGAAAATATAGAGGATAAGGTAAGAAATTATAGTTTGAATAAAGCTATAAAGATGGAAATACATTTACAGGAAGAGACAAGATCCTTTTTCCCAAACACATCTGACTTTTATTACAGAAAGCATACATTTAAATATTATCACAGATGATTTTTATTGTTTTATAAAGTTAACTCTTTTTTTTCCTTAAATAGTTGTTGAAGGTCCGGCATATGCAAAGTACATGCAAAGTTTGGCTATTACTTTATGTACAATTTCTACACATCTGATATAGACACACAATCAGCTCTCTGTCTTATATCTTGAGAACAATCTGTAGAATGAGTTAAAATAACTAGTAACTACTTCCTTATATATGTAGAGCTCTTATGCAGGACTCGGGAGTTGTTTAGATTAGATTCGATATTTGTCTTGATTTCATCATCATTCCACTTAATAGATACTGAAGAACAAACTTTCCTCAAATGATCTCCAAGGTCAAAATGATGATGCCATTGAGAAATCGTTGCCACATAAAGCTGGCACCCTAAAAGGATATACCTCTAGCCCAAATGTAAATCACATATATACACACACAGGCATGTGCTTCCGGAAAACTGCAAAGGAAATTTCCTGCTGATAAACAAAGGAGATGGTTCCTGAGATGCCTGAATTTGCAGCCTAAATTCATATAACTTGTACCATCCAATAAACCTCAAATTAGGATATTACTAGGAAATAGTCCAGACTTTATACTGGTTGCATAAGATTCCTGGCAGAAGCAAATACACATTCTCTCCAGAAAAAAAAATGTATTAATATTAGGCTTTAAAATGTTCCTACAAGTTTAGGAGAGAATGAGAACCCAGAGGTATAAGCGCAACACTTTCTAATGCAGTGAGAAAGAGTTTTATCTGTGAAAAGGACCTACCAGTTAAGAAGAGGTAACTGATACTGAGCCCAGATTTTGGCTTCAAAAAGGCTAGGGTGACTCTCATATACCCTCCACTCCATGGATTGGGATACCAAAGAACTACAGCTTTATGGTAATGGAAAACCAAAAAGAAAACGGCACTGGAAACCCAGTTCACAACATCTGGATGGTCCAGAAAACCTCAGAAATGGAACCTGAATTAAGATGGTCCCAGAATGGCTGCAATTGCAATCCAGCACTTTGGGAGGCCAAGGTGGGAGGATTGCCTGTGGCCAGGAGTTTGAGACCAGTCTGGGCAACATCGCAGCACCTTGTCTCTACATAAAATTTTAAAGAATGGCCAAAGATTGTGTCACAGGCCTGTAGTCTCAGTTACTCAAAAGGCTAAAGAGAGAGGATGGCTTCAGCCCAGGAATTTGAGACTGAAATGAGCTATGATAACACCACTGCACTTCAGTCTGGGTGACAGAGCAAGACCCTCTCTTAAAAAAGAAAGGAAGAAAGAAATGCTGGGTCAGGCATGGTGGCTCATGCCCATAATCCCAACACTTTGAGAATCCAAGGCAAGAAAGTGGCCTGAGGCTAGGAGATTGAGATCAGCCTGAGCAACATCAATGAAACCCCATATCTACAGAAAAAAAAAAAAACTTAGCTAGGCACGGTGGCACATACCTATGGTCCCAGATACTCAGAAGGCTGAGGAAGGAGGATCCCTTGAGTGCAGGAATTGGAGGCTGTAGTGAGCTACGATGGCACCACTGCACTTTAGCCTGGGTGACGGAGCAAGACTCTGTTTCTAAAAAAAATTAAAAATAAAAAAATGGTCCCAGAGTGACAGCATCCCAGATGACTGACAGAAACAAACACAAAAATTCTCTCTGAGATTCTGCCACCTTCGTCTTAATTATTCCTATAATTAAAATTTTAGTTAAAATGTTCAACAATGTCAAAAAATAATTAGGCATACAAGAAATGTCACCAGGAGCAAGAACCACAGAAACAAACAGCTAACCAAAATAAGTATACACAGGTCTGTGATTGGAAGTTATCAATATAGATGCTAAGTTAAGTTTGCATAGGATGTCCAAAGACATAAAAACAAAGTTAGACCATTTCAACAGAGAACAGAAAATTACAAACAGTAACATAGGAGGTTAGAAAAAAGTGGTGTTTGAAAAGTGAAGGCTTTCTAAACTTGAATCTGTCCTTTTAGATTATTATAAAAGTGTATTTGTCCAGTTAGGAGGCTAGGACACATTTTGTTTAATAGTTCATTAGCTTGATTCATAACTTATAAACATTCAGACTTATGGTATGTGGGCCATCATTTGTATTCATGCCTCAGCATTAGGAGTAAACCTATAAAAGAATAAAATAAAAACTTCATGCCAATAAATTTGAATATTTAAACAAAAGGGAAAAATTTCTAAACCAATATAGCTTACCCAAACAGATCAACAATAACAAAATCATATACCTGAACAATTCTGTTACTTTTATTAAAAACAAAAATAAAGTCAGTAATTAAAAATCTTTTCATAAAGAAAAGTCTAGGTCTAGGTGATTTCATAGGAAAGTTGGGCCTATCCTAGGAACACAAGATTGATTTAACATTACAAAATCAATTAATGTGGTTTACCACATTAACAGAGTAAATGAGGGAGGAAATTACATGATTATCTCAGTAAATGTGGAAAAAGCACTGGACAAACTTTGGCATCCATTCACAATAAAGACTGAGAAAACTGTGAGTGGATAGAACATTCCTCAATTTGATTAAAAGTATCTACAAAATCCTACATCAATCACAGTATTTAAAGTTCACACCTTTCCTTTTAAGATTAAAAATAAGACAAGAATGATAACTATTGCCTCTTCCAGTCACCATTTTACTGAAAGTTTTAACCAGTACAGTCAGAACACCCCAAAAAAGGATTACAAAGGAAGAAGCAAAATTATCCTTTCTCATGGATGATATAATTGTGTATAGAAAAAAACCCAAAAATCCAGAAAATTGTTTACAATTTAAAAGAGAGTTAAGTCAAGTTTTAAAAATATATGCATAAAATAAACATATAAAAATCCGCGTTTCTATATATAAGTCACAATAGAAAAGGAAACAAAAATAGTACTTAGAATAGCATCAAAATTGTGAAACATCAAGAAATCTAACAAAAATCATGCAAGAACTCTGTGGAGAAAATTATTTAACTTTGTTGGAAGAAAGTAAAGAAGTGCTAAATATATAGCAAGATGTAAAACGTCTGATGGATTGGAAAAACTAACATTGTAATAATATTGTGGCTGAGGCTGGTAGTTGTCCGACACAATCTATTTTCTCTTTCTTTCATGATGCTAGAGTGTGTTGGGTGCATGGGTACCCAGCTAGAAGTATACTTCCTAGCCATATTAGTTGGGTGTGCCCATGTCATTAACTTTCCTCCCACAGAACACAGACTGAGACCATGCTGGACTTTATATTATCAGACCCTTCCCTCTTCCCATTGGCTGGAGTCAGTGAATTGCAGCAGCCCAACAGGGACCACCCTGGGAGTTTCTGGGTATTACAGGCTCTCTCTATGTTCTGTGTGATCTAAATGATAATTATAGATATGCATGCATGCAAAATTTGACTGAGCTCTAAAACCAAAATTTGAACATTTTAATATGTTTATGTTCTATCTCCATTATAGCAAGTTTTATAAAAAATTAACTTGATGGCAGTAGAGGCTAAGCCTGAGTTTAGCGCCATCATTTAGGAGGGTGGTACAGCATTTTGGGTGAGAGATAATGTTAGCATGAACTAGGGTGATGACTTGAGGAGATGAAGAAGGTAAATGATTTGAAACATATTAAAGGAGTTAAAATCCACAGGATCTGGGGTGGTGGATGGTGATAAATTTGGAAGTGAGAGATGAGGGAGACAGAAGCTTAGAGAAAGATTTCCAGTGTTCTAGATCTACTTAAACAAGCTGAACAAGGTAACCCAGAAAGTATGGGTCTGGCCTGAGGAAGGAATCTCCAGCTGCTTTTCACATTTATTTGGAAAATAAGCCTGAGAGTTTCCAAGTCAGAATTTCCAAGAGCCACTCCTCCTCCATATCCAGGTTAACATGAAAATGAAGCAGAGCCTGAAACACACCAGAGCCTTCTACGGAAAAAAGGAAATGGATGAACATTATTAGATTCTAAACTGTCTCACCAAATTCTTTTCTGATCTTATGATTAAAAAATTTAATTTTTGCAGAATTGTAGCTGGTATATATATCAGTCCTGAGTTATTCTCCTTTTTTGGTGATTATTGCCTATTAGCATTTTTAAATTGATCATAACCCACATGCTTGTTACTATAAATAGCTAAATAACATCCTTTTGCATTCATAAAATCTATAAATGACTGGCATGAAGAAGTGACTCTGCTGTCACCAGAAATTATTACTAGGGAAATGACATAAAATCACATGACTGCATGAGACAGTGGAATCTACCTGAAATTCACACTTCCCATTGAAGCCAGCTCCCTGTAGGCTACTATTCTCTCTTCCCTTCAAAGCCAAGGGAAATTAACAGAGCAGAACATCTAGGCGTTAAGCAACAAGGACACACAGACCCAGAACACATCTTCACCAAAGCTGCACTCAATCAGGGAAGCCATCCCCCAAGTAATAAGGAACTGGCTCGAGAGTTTTCCTGAGGATCTTGGAGGAAATGGACTCAGTCTAATGTAGCTGATGGGGATCACTGTACTGAAAGAAGATGCAAGGCAGATAATTATTTGTTCTTACTAATAATGGCCCTTAAACATAATGTGACCCACCTATCAGAGCCACACGAGTTTGTTCCTCCAGCAGTGTTTTTCATTGCCAAGGAAAGCTAAAAGGATTGTCTTCCTAAAATCAGTCCTGAGAGCATGCTGTTACTCCACAGCTAGAGGACCAGGAGGCTCAAGGAAAAGCAGTGACAGTTTGCACTTGAAACACTCAGTTTCAGCAGGTTGCAGAATTGCAGCTGGTGTGTATATCAATCCTGAATTGTTCTCCTTTTTGGTGATTATTGTATATCAGCATTTGCACTCAGTTTCAGCAGATTGGCCATTGAGCACAATCCAGGAAATCTCAATATAGTAGCTGTCAGGGACGCACAATGCAGGAGACTAGATAATGCCAACAGGGTCTGTCTTAGCAATTCTGTGAGAGTGTATTGTAAAAAGCTTAAAAAGATGAGTCACTGAAAGGCAAATAAAATATATTTGTCTTCTGTCTTTAAAAATATTCAATTCTGCGGGGGGAAAAAACTACTTTAAATTTCATATGGAACTAAAAAGAGCCTGCCATAGCCAAGACAATTCTAAGCAAAAAGAACAAAGCTGGAGGCATCATGCTACCTGACTTCAAACTATACTACAAGGCTACAGTAATCAAAACAGCATGGTACTTGTACCAAAACAGATATACAAACCAATGGAACAGAACGGAGGCCTCAGAAATAATGCCACACATCTATAGTCATCTGATCTTTGACAAACCTGACAAAAACAAGCAATGGGGAAAGAATTCCCTATTTAATAAATGGTGTTTGGAAAACTGGCTAGCTATATGCAGAAAGCTGAAACTGGATCCCTTCCTTACACCTCACACTAAAATTAACTCAAGATGAATTAAGGACTTAAACGTAAGACCTAAAACTATAAAAACCCTAGAAGAAAACCTAGGCAATACCATTCAGGACATAGGCATGGGCAAAGACTTCATGACCAAAACACTAAAAGCAATGGAAACAAAGGGCAAAATAGACAAATAAGATCTAATTAAACTAAAGAACTTCTGCACAGCAAAAGAAATTGTCATCAGAGTGAACAGGCAGCCTACAGAATGGGAGAAAATTTTTGCAATCTATCCATCTGACAAAGGGCTAATATCCAGAATCTACAAAGAACTTAAACAAATTTATAAGAAAAAAACAAACAACCCCATCAAAAAGCGGGTAAAGGATATGAACAGATACTTCTCAAAAGGAGACATTTATGAGACCAACAAACATATGAAAAAAATCTCATCATCACTGGTCATTAGAGAAATGCAAATCAAAACCACAGTGAGATATCATCTCATGCCAGTTAGTCTGGTGATCATCAAAAAGGAGACAACAGATGCTGGGGAGGATGTGGAGAAATAGGAATGCTTTTACACTGTTGGTGGGAGTATAAGTTAGTTCAAGCATTGTGGAAGACAGTGTGGCAATTCCTCAGTGATCTAGAACTAGAAATACCATTTGACAAAGCAATCCATTACTGGGTATGTACCCAAAGGATTATAAATCATTCTACTATAAAGACACATTCACACCTGTTTATTGTGTCACTGTTCACAATAGCAAAGACTTGGAACCAACCCAAATGCCCTCAATGATAGACTAAATAAAGAAAATGTGGCACATATACACCATGGAATACTATGCAGCCATGAAAAAGATGAGTTCATGTCCTTTGCAGGGATATGGATGAAGCTGGAAACCATTATTCTCAGCAGACTGACACAAGAACAGAACACCAAACACCATGTGTTCTTACTCATAAGTGGGAGTTGAACAATGAGAACACATGGACACAGGGAAGGGAACATCATACACTGGGGCCTGTTAGGGGGTGGGGGCTAGGGGAGAGATACAGGGGGTGGGGGGAAATACCTAATGTAAATGACAGGGGGATGGATGCAGCAAACCACCGTGTCACATGTATACCTGCATGTTCTGCACATGTACCCCAGAATTTAAAGCATAATTTTTCAAAAGATGATTTTAAAATATCCAATTCTGTCAATAGTTCTTAAAAAGCAATAAAGCAGTTAAAACCACAATCACAACAAGACAACCTTTGCAAATATTCAGTTTTGCTCCACAGATGTTGTACTAGTTAATGGCTTTGCTGGATAATATTTTAAATACTCACCATATCAAACAGGAATTCTGTTTCTCCACCTGAGTTTTTCTGGAACTGCAACTTGTTATTGTGTTTTAATTAAAAGATATTATTTTTTAGAGCAGTGTTTAGTTTACAGAAACTATTAGGTGGAAAGAACAGAGTTCCCAAACACACCATTGCCCCCAACCTCAGCTGCCCCATTATTAATATCTGGCTTCACATGGTCAATTTGTTAGAACTGGTAAACCAATATTGATAGACTGTTATTGATTAAAGTTCATGGTTCACATTAGGTTGACTCTTGGTGTGATACAGTTCTAAGGTTTTGATAGATGCATATCACACACCCACCATTACAGTATCAAACAGAATGGTCGCACTGCCCTAAAAATCCCCTGTGTTCCACCTTCTAATCCCTCTCTCTCTTCTCCCTCTTAACACTTGGCAACAACTGATCTTTTCATTGTCTCTATAGTTTTGCCTCTTCTAAATTGTCATATGTTTGGACTCAAACCGTATATAGCCTTTTTCAGACTGGCTTCTTTCACTTAGCAATATGCATTTAAGGTACAATGATGCAATGTTCCATTTTTATTTAGTGAGTGGTGAAAAAAACTATAAAGGCAGCAAATTTTAAAAGAAATGCTCTTGGTGCTTTACTGATAATTATTACAGACACATATACACACACACCATTTAGGATTTGCACTTCACAATGTGAATGTGTCAAATACAGGAAACAATGAATTTTGGAGTAAAGACTATTCCCATTCTCATGCTAAAGGTATAGTCTTAGGCCAAGAGTAGATAGAAGTCCCATGCTGGTGACTTTGAAAGTTGTTCTCTCATTACAATATTTATAAGTATGCAAGGAGTGGGAATGGAGAACTGCAAATAAATCCAGAAGTCTTTTTAAGAGGTTTACTTATTGTAGTGGTATAAGTAAAGTGATTCTGAAACAATTTAGGTCAAGTTTGTTCAACCTGCAGCCCAGGACTGCTTTGAATGTGGCCCAATACGAATTCATAAACTTTCTTAAAACATTGTGAAATTTTTTTGCAATTTTTTTTAGCTCATCAGCTGTTATTAGTGTATTTTATGTGTGACTCAAGAAAATTCTTCTTCTTCCAATGTGGCCTAGGGAAGCTAAAAGATTGGATGCCCCTGATTTAGATGTATTACGGGATTGCACAATGAGTTAATGTATTTATGTTGCTGAGAGCCAGAGTTCTCACTGAGGAAGACAGGTCATAAGCTATACAATGAGGATGGCAAGAAGGAAGCCCGTGGTAATGGATTGAAACTGGAAGTATAGCTCTGAACTCACAATTCCTAAAATATGTTGGTATGTGTATATGTATGTGTGTGTGCACCTGTATATACATATACCTCTATGTTTGTGTGTGTATATGTGTGTGTCTGTGCGCATGTGTACACACACACACATTTCCTAGCTCTATCCACTGAAACGGTCAAGAAGTAAAGATATCTCATGTGACAGTTAATATTAGGTGTCAGTTTGATTGGACTGAAGGATGCCCAGATAGCTGGTAAAGTATTGTTTGTGGGTGTGTCTGTGAGGATGCTGCCAGAGGAGATTCACATTTGAGTCAGTGGACAGGGAGAGGAAGACCCACCTTCAATGTGGGTGGGCACCATCCAGTCAGCTGCCAGCGCGATTATAACAAAAGCAGGAGGAAGAAGGTGGGATCACTTCGCTTGCTGAGTTTTCCTGGCTTCCTTCCTCTTCTTGTCTTGGACGCTTGCTTCCGCTCCTCCTGCCCTTGGACATCAGACTCCAGGATCTTCGTTCTTTGGCAGAAGCTCTCAGGCCTTCTGCCAGACTAAAGGCTGCACTGTCGGCTTTACTGGTTTTGAGGCTTTCAACTCTGAGCTACTACTGGCTTCTCACTTCCCCAGTTTGCAGATGGCCTATCACGGGACTTCACTTTGTAATCATGTGAGCCAATTCTTCCTAATAAACTCCCTTTCATATATACATACATCCTATTTGTTCTGTCCCTCTGGTGGACCCAAATACACACACACCAGTAACCGTACACAGACACACACACACCTAGCACACACACACACACACACACACACACACAGAGATACATACATAGACACACACACCCAGCACACACACACACATACAGACATATCTAGCACACAGACACATACACAGACACACACAGATACATACACAGCCACACACACCCAGCACACAGACACACACACACAGCGCACACACATACACACAGAGATACATACACAGACACACATACACCTAGCACTCAGACACACATACAGACACATACCTAGCACACAGAAACATACACAGCCACACACACCCCAGCACACAGACACACACACAGCGCACACACATACACACAGAGATACACACACAGACACCCAGCACACAGACACACATACAGATACACACACACACTTAACACAGACCTGTCACATGGTAATCGCTCATGCAAGGTTGAGAAAATTAAGTGTACTGATAGGCAGCCATTAGAGATATTCCAAATGAGTACAATTTACATTTCACAAAAGCATCATTCAATTACGGGAAGACTTTGAGAACTAACTTCTCAAAGTTTAATTTGGTTATAAAATCTGAGTTAATTTTAGTGTTGACAAAATTCACTGATGATTACAAGTCATAGAATATAGAAAATATTATACAAAAGAAGGATTTAAGCACAAAATATAATTCTTTTTCCTTAGCCTCAATGACTCTTCACTCTTTTGGCTCTAAATGCTGAGAGTTCCTTCATTTCAATATTAAAACATTTAATGTCAGGTGATTTCTAACCTCATGTAACCAATCTATAAGGAAGTTGGTTCAGGAACAATTTAAATGGCATTCTCAACAATGAGGAGCCTAATATGAAAGAGGAAGCAAAAATGTTAGATTTCTAAGTGATGTTTCATCTTCTCAAGCATATGATTCATGGCAGAACCCAACTGATCTTCCGAAAGGAGCAAAAGGTCAGTCTTTCTACGTGAGAACACTTAACTGGAAAAGAATTTTCATCCACAGGAAGAAAAACAAACCCTTAACACTCTGTAGCTGTGCTCACTATGTGTCAGGCAGTTTGCCAGATGGCAGAGGCAGAAGGGTAGAAAAGAAAGAAAAGATCGTTAATTTTATGGACTCTTTAGCCTCATAGAGTCCTTCCAGCAGTAAGTGGTAGAGCATGTGTTAAGCCTCCAGACTGGCTACCTTTAAAACCCACGCACTTCACCTGATCTTAAACCAAAAGGCCATGAAGCAAAAACCCAAGCACTTGACCGCTGTATTTTTGGATTAAAAATTACTCCTTCTTATACATTTCCATCTTAAAGTTTGGGTCTACAACCACATGAGAGCTAAAAATCCTAAACTGTTGCATTCGGTAATTGTGATTTCCATTGAAAAATGAAGTCGGTGGTAATGGTAATAGAACTGGAATAACTTTTTTAAGTAAAACACAATATTCATTGATTCTTATTTTATCTTATTCTAAAGGCTCATGTCACTGAGTTCTATATAAACAAGTTATCAAAATTTCGGAGTTCTCGGATTGCTCTATGATTGTCTTGACATAGCAAGCAACACTCTGAACTGCAAAGCAATCATGTGGATATTCTTCTTCTACTTGATGGCAAAAATGCATATTCAATTTTTTTCCCTAAATTACCCAGATAATTTGGCACTGTGGACAGCTTCAGCACAGCTGCCAGACACACTGAAGAAAGAAAATTACCTGAAAGAAAAGGTGGGGCTTCAGAATTAGTAACACAAAAGCCATGCCAAGAAAGATAAACACACACCCTCCTTTGAAGATTATTGCCAAGTGTCTTTAAAATAACGCCAAAGAAAGCATCTCATCCAGGTTTGCTTCATCTAAAACTCACTCATTCTAACTCATTCTAACTCTAAATAGACAGGCTGTCACTTCCCCCTCGACAATTCTAGCTTGAGCTTTAAAAAGATATTAAAGAACTTATTGCCTGAAATCAAAGCACTGTTTTACTGCATCGCCTCATTCTTATCTGATGGAGAACAGTCAAGAATGGAATATAAGGTGTCTGGTCACATATTTGAGACCACAAAAGATCAGGGTGGGACAATCTCACAGCATGTCATGTGTTCCCCTAGGTGGTCCATTGAGTGCCTTCTTCTTTGAGAAAAAGACAAAAGCATCCCTTACTGGTCGTCACACCTATATTCTCTGATTAATAGGTCTGTCACTGTGGGAATTTGTCCAGCCTGAAATGTGAGATCATCAAACCCTAGAAAAGCCATAAAAATATCATTTCACTATGTATACCCAGCATCTTGCCAAAAGAAACTTAAGTGCCTCTGAGTCACTCTTCAAGAGCACCAGCCCACAGTGACCACAAAGCATATGCAGTCTCACCAAGAAAAGCAGCAAGAGAGTAATTCTCCCTGGTAATAACACATGCTGTGGTAGCAAGCACTGATCATTGTTCTTTTTAAAAAAAACTAGGGGAGAGACAAATGCTCAAGAGTAACTGTACATGTGACAAAGGATGATGTCTCTAGGTCAAAAATGGTGTACGTGACACCTGAAATCCAAATATTAGTCCGTTTCCCCCATCCTAAAAATTACTTTGGGTTATAGTGTAATAAATTAAATGATTATATTAAGTCATTTTAGTTAAAAATGGTTCCCACTTGAGCCTAATACCTGCCTATCATTATAGTTTGTAACCCTGTTAAATTCAGGACCCCTCTCCCCTCACCCTCCTCCAATAAAAAGAACTAGGCAGAAGACATGGAAACAAACACAATCATCCCCTTGGTTCTGGAAGTCTGAGTATGACCAGGAAAAGGTGTTTAGTGGTGTTGGTGGGATAGGGAAGCAGAGGAAATTCAGGAATTTATGTCCTAAAAAGGACCAGTAGTGCCCAAGTTCTAAAAGGGACAATAAGAATGAATCTTCCCAATTTCTTTTTAAGGAACAAATTCATCAAATTGGACGTCTCCATAATACTCATGCGCTTTTCACTTTGGGGCACTAGAGGGAAACAAAGTAAGAGAAATAAGGAAGCCTCGTGTATTAAGCCGTTAAAAGAACACTTTTTTTTTTTCATTTTAATGAATTATTCTGTTCTTCTGTTACTTTAGGTGGGAAACAGTATTCAAATGGTAGCCTAGTTTCAAAAAATACCAGTTTGGATTTGATTTCACAATACTTCAAGCCCACTTCACAGGAACAAACCTACAGCCAGAACTTCAGAAGGTCCATTTTCTTTGGTTAAGTCAGAAAAAAAAAAAGAGTGAAGCAGTAAGTCAGGTTTGAGAAGGGTGTGGGTGACACGAGCCTATTATTTAAGGCTTATTTAAATTCTTTTTAGGAAATTATTTTCCCATTTACATGTGGGAACACATTTTTCAATGTTACGAGAGTGGGAAGAGGGAGAGGTTTAGAAAACAAATGAAAAACAGTTGGGTACTATGCTCAGTACTGGGTGACAAAATAAACAGACCTGCACATGAACCCCTGAACCTAAAATAAAAGTTCAAATATTTTTTTAAAAAAGAGCAGGAGACAGCAATCTACTTCTGACTTAAGCTTCCTTTTTAAAGTGCACCAAAAGGAATGTCACTGCTTTCAGCACTATAATTTAGTACACACCTTTCATTGCCATCTTCTCACAAGGAAAAAGTGTTCTGGGATTTCTGTTGCTGATGATAATAAATATCAAAGAGCTCTTTGGGGAGCTTTCAGTCTTCACCCCTCCCATCTATGATCCATTTCCCTCTTCAGATGGACCAAAATTTCAGGTGAGGGAGGTCTTATTTTCTAACTACTATACCAGTGATTATTTTTAATCATGTTTTATATGTGAAATATTTTTATGGTTAGTTTAATACTGAGATGATGATAATGTTTGAACTTGAACTTGTCATACCCCTTAATCCAATCAATTTGCAAATCTTACTGAGAGGAAGAAACCTCACTGGGTTCCTATCAATTTATTCAAAGCATCATTGAAGTAATACTTGATTTTAGAATGTATATATGCAATGTGTAACTGTATGTGTGTTATAGATTTTTTTTTAGAGCCAGATATTGTTAGAACAGAAAAACAAAGGGGTAAATTTTTTTCTTATGTGCGTTGTCATTATAAAATGAAAATATATGTATTTTGAGTACCTCTGTAAATTTGGTATTTATTTGCAAAGCTGAATGAGTATAGACCTAGTCCTTTGTCCTTTCTGAGTCTTTAAATCTGGAGGTTTACAAATTCAGTGGTGTTTGGTGCCTCTAAAATTTCTATATAGCAATAGATTCTGAGAAAGTAATCCTGAGTAATAATAATGACTCTGAAAAAATAATATTGTGCTTACTTTTTATCTATTTGCATGTTTCAAAACTTTAACAGCTCTTATCAATTCTATGGGTTATTATAATTAAAATAGCAACAATAACAATAATAATGGCAGCATTTTACCTTTTCATCTTCAGGTTTTGTGTTTGAGATACTCAACTAATAGTCACAGAAATGCAGCAAGTCATGGCCTATAGAAATTTGTCTTAAACAGAGAAAAAGATGTTGTAAGAACATACTGCAAACACACTTAACAGTGTATACAGTTATTACTGGAATGTAAGCTACGCGAGCGAGCATAGCAGCTTTGATTGCATTACTCAGTGCTGTGTCCCTATCACAAGGATAGTGTGGAGCACATGGGGGGCACTCAATTTTGGCTGAATAAATGTCAGTAAGGTTTGACCAATGGAAAATAGAAGATTTGTCCTCACTTTGAAACAGAAATCATCCCTAACAACTAAAGAAAATCAACAGAGAAGTTTAAATTGCATAAATTCTGGATGACTCCCTTACAGGCTACTCTGAACTAGCCAGTGAGGGTACCCTGGAAAATGGACTGATCACTGAA
>PVKV010020770.1:14345-38999 GCA_004027835.1 Alouatta palliata
GGCTCACCGCAACCTCCGCCTCCTGGGTTCAAGCAATTCTCCTGCCTCAGCCTCCCGAGTAGCTGGGACTACAGGCACGTGCCACCATGCCCAGCTAATTTTTTGTATTTTTAGTAGAGACGGGGTTTCACCATGTTGACCAGGATGGTCTCCATCTCTTGACCTCGTGATCCACCCGCCTCGGCCTCCCAAAGTGCTGGGATTACAGGCGTGAGCCACCGCTCCCAGCTGCTCTGATTTTCACAGAGGTAACTGGCAGAGATGGAACTTGATCTCCATCTCTCTGAACCCAAAACTTGTGGGCTGAACTGCCCTTCTAGATCAAGAGCATTTAAGCCAAGTTTGGGAGCAATATATGGGATATAGTAACTTAAACCATGATGGCATTTTATTTTCTCAATAAAGCCCAGAACAAGTGTCAAAAGTAATGAAATAGTGGAGACGGAATTAGGAAACGTGATTTTTAGCAAGTTGGTTGGAACAGATAGTGAGATCATTACCAGACCTAGCTACATCTAAAATGCAGATGAAATACATGATGTCAAATATGTCTTACCTCAATGCTTTTCTAAGGCTTTTGTCATAAAGAAGATTCTAATTCAGCTAAAATTGGCAGGGGTAGCAGGGGCACAGAGCAAGATTCTACATTTCTTATAAGCTTCTGGATGGTGCCAATCTGCTAGTCCACAGACCAATCTTTGAATGGCTAAGCCTTACCTGATTCTTGTTTGAAATATCAGGTAAGAACTACATCCCTCTCCTTTGCCGAATGAAGGTTTCGTACCTGAAGCTTTTCAGGTTTTACCAGCTTGAAGCAGGTAGGGCAATAGCCAGTTGTCCCTGAAATCCAATTAATCACAACAGCCCTAAAGTGACATTTTGGAGATAAGAAATGGCATGGCCAGGCAAGGTGGCTCATGCCTGTAATCCCAGCATTTTGAGAGGCCAAGGTGGGTGGATCACGAGGTCAGGAGTTAGAGACTAGCCTGGTCAACATGGTGAAACTCAGTCTCTACTAAAAATACAAAAATTAGCCAGGCATGGTGGTGGGCACCTGTATTCCCAGCTATTTGAGGGGCTGAGGCAGGAAAATTGCTTGAACCTGAGAGGCAGAGGTTACAGTGAGCTGAGACCATGCCATGGAACTCAAGCCTGGGCGACAGAGCAACACTCCGTCTCAAAAAAGAAAAAAAAAAGAGAAATGGCATTTAGGTGGAGTGATAATTATACAAATATTCCAGCACACCTCCCTTTTGATTTCCTTTTGTTAACCTGGCTTATTCCCTCAGATTCTCACCATTCACAAAACTAGAATAGAAACGGCACAGTAATGGAATTTATTACAGCATAATAATAGAAAGTGCTAAAAATCATTATTTTTCCATTTCATTTTGGGTTCCACTATGAAGGAACACATCACATTTTTTATCTGATGTGTGATTCCCCACCTGGCTCCTCTTAAAGACAGCAATTCAGTTGTAGTTACATTAGCAATTTCCTTATTCTTTAAGCAGCATTTATTAAGGGCATACAATGTGTCAAACTGTATACTAAGTGTTTAAACTGTTTTACTCTCCTCTCAATAACCCTATGCAATAACTACTACTATTTTTTCCATTTTAAAGATGAGAAATCTGGCTGGGTATGGTGGCTAATGCCTGTAATCCTAGCACTTTGGGAGGGTGAAGTGGGTGGATCACTTGAGGTCAGGAGTTCAAGACCAGACTGGCCAACATGATAAAACCCCATCTCTACTAAAAATACAAAAATCAGCTGGGCGTGGTGTCACATGCCTATAATCCCAGCTACTTGGAAGGCTGAGGCAGGAGAATTGCTTGAACCCAGGAGGAGGAGGTTGCAGTGACCTGAGATTGCGCCACTGCACTCCACCCTGGGTGACAGAGTGAGACTCTGTCTCTAAAAAATAAAATAAAATAAATAATAATAATAATAACAATTAATTTTAAAAATAAAGATGAGAAAACAGAGGTTTAAGTAGATACAGGAGCTCTTTCAAGGTAACATAACCGGTAAGTCAATGTTCCCTGAATGCAAAGCCTGAGCTCTTAGCCATTGTGCCCTGGTAGTTCCTTTTCTGAATGAAAATATATAAATATTCAAATTTTCAAATTTTATTTTGAATGTTTGTAAAAAGCAAGTTTGTGGGTCTATTTTATAAGATATTCCCAAGCCCAGAAGGCATTTCTGGCTTACTGTGTGAAATGATGCTATTCGTCATGGACTTTATCACCAATAATCCTAAGTGTTCCTGACTTTAATTTGCATGATGATTATTTCTGACCATGTGCATGTGTGTTCCTGCAGGGAATTCCGTCACTCTGTGCTTCTATCAGCTCCAAATTTAATTTGTAGCTGCAGCTGCCATGATGAGTGCCCCTGCAGCCAACTATTCCATCATGGACTGTGTCTCTACAATGACAAGTACATGAGCACATAGGTTTTGTTATTGTTGTTATTTACATCATGCAAATAGGACTTAGAATGAATCACAGAACCTCTTACTTTTCACCTGGATCATTAGGCATTATGAAGACATAGCTATATCATTTGAAGCTTTCTGAAATGGGCTTAAATAGAGAAGTGGAAATCCAGAAGATAAAGACACTCCAGTGGGACAAACAATTCAGAAACCTCCACGCGATGCCCAGTAGCCCAGGAAAGCGTAATGGTTCAGCAGGAAGTAGCAAATGGATGTCTTCACATCACAGACAGTATCGGAACAATCAAGTGAATGTAAAACTAGATGGCATCGGAGACAGATGGTTACAGGACCTCAGAGAAAGCGTGAGGACCCTTGTACCCCATAAAAACGATGAGAGCTTTGCTGCTAAATAACCTATCTAATGAAGCTCAAAGCAAGAGCTTGGTTTTCTGCTTTTTTTAAAAAGGTCAAAGTTTAACATCAAGTAAAGGATGTGAGATGGAAAACCATTAAGTGACCTGATTCTGAGCCTCCAAACAGTAGACCTAAATTTACTTGCTTGAATGTCTTCCAGCTGAGAATGGAGGGACTCCTCCAGTCAGACATGTATCTGGGGAATGCACTGAGCACATTTAACAGATGGGAGCTTAGGAAGTCGAGCAGATCACTAAAATTACATCTTCTTTACTTGAACTTCTAATTCATTGATTGAAGTAAACGAGCTCCTTTTGTGATAATTAATACTGTGTTTTAAGAAACTGAGCAATTGGAGATGGCTGTGACATTCTTAGATGAACATTCAAGTGCATGTTGCATTGTATCTGTTTTCCAGGTTCACTTACAGTCACTCTAGTCCTAAGCTAGCAAAGGCTTCTATTTGTCCCAAAATATCTGGTCTCCCTCCTTCCTGGGCACATCGCTGTGCAGTATGAAGAGAGTACAGTCCTCAGTTTCCTTTACTGATAGGCATTGCCCTGTGACTAAGTTCTGACCAGTGGGATGTGAGTAGTGTTGGGTTGAAGCACCAAAAAGTGTCCTTCAATGCTGGGAGCATGCATCCCTTTCCCTGTCTCCCTTCCCTTTTTCCCAATGTTTGGCATGAGAATATGATGGCTTGACATCAAGAATGGAGACCACAAGCAGAGAAACAGCAAGACAGAAGCCTGGGTACTTCAGCACATCAAGAAACAGAACTGCCTGCCATTAAAGACATGAAATGTCTATATCTAGGCATTAATAGGAGAGATAGATTAACTTCTTTCTTGATTAAAGTGCTGTCATTTGAGTTTTATTGATAGTTGCAACTAAACTGAATTCTATGCAATTCACTGAACCATCATCTTCACAGAGGTCATAATCAATTTAAAAATAACATACCGGCTGCTTCACTGACTAACGCTAAGAGGTCACAGTGGCTGTTGATGTACAAAGTGATGGAAATGAGGCTAAATCTGTGGAAAATCAGGTTTCAGAGAATCAGTTTCAGTCATTTAGCATCCTGTTTAATGCAACACATAATTTAGGCAGCAATATTAACATTCTCAAAATAAAGCATATTTACCTTCACCATTTTTTCTTTAAAATGTTTTTCACAGTCCCCAATTGTCTTATCTAGACATAGATAGACATTGAACAATCTTGATACTTCTTGCTTAGTACAAAGAGTATTTTGTATTTCCCCCTTCATTTCCATTCATTTATCATTTGATAAATGAGTGAAACTGAAGGAGGGAAAATAAGTAAGTAGGAAGCCAGGAAACTCTCCTACTGAAAAAGAAAAGCATTTGCGGACTGTAAAATGAGAAAGGTTACATTAATCTTTTTCTTGTAGCCACAGTGAAAGAGTAATGATGCTTCAATCAGTGGTTAGATGATTCTCAGCAAAATTGTGAAAAAAGTAAATTAATAATTGAGACGCACCACCCTTCTGGATAGACTCTTTGAATTATTTTCTAGCAAACTCAACAGTTCTCAGCACTAATGTCTTTATGGTGTCCCTTGGCTGCCCCTACACACATACACACGCACACACACACACACACGATATGATTCCATTCTCCAGATCTCTCATCTCATTAACACAACAGCAGCTGACACAGTCTATCTGTTAGTTCATTCGACCCTGTGAATACACGACTATGAGGTGTTCTTATTATCCCCACTTCAAAGATGAGACTGTGAGCCACAGAACTAGTAAATTGTGGAGCTAGGGTTCAAATGCAGGCAGTTTGGCTCAAAGGGATTTTGTTCTGCAGATATATCCAATTCCCTTAAGAATATTTGCAATATAAAAATGGCAGGTGTTAGTTACCAGATAACATCTGCCAGGAAACACAACTCCTAAGCCTAGCTAAAATGTGTCTTTTCAAGGAGGATCAATAATACAGAACTGAGCAGGCTAATGGAGGAATTTGGGGGGACAGGGATGTTCTGTACCCCTCAAAAACTCACACTCTTTAGGTAGTCAACCAATAGTACAAGCTGACCTTCAATTAGAATTCTATGTGTAACTATGCTTCAGCTATTAGTATACAATACGGATGTTAGAAAGTAAGTTAATTTTAACATTTTTAAAAATTGAGATTAATAAGAATAAATTCTGCTCTACTTGGGCCTAATATAGTCAAACATTCAAATGGATTTCATTTGCCCTTTTACGAAGCCCAAGTCCCTGATTTTAAGAAATTGCTGGAATTTTATTATTTCCAGCTCAGTACTGAATTGCTGTTCTTAATACCATTTATACTTCCTTGTCATTTTCACTCCACCATTGATTATTTTTTTCTCTGTATAGCAAGCCTTTTGAATCTGGCAATACAAACATTAAAAAGGCTTTTTAAGCTGGCCAAGTGCCACATGCCTGTAATCCGAGCTACTTGAGAGGCTGAGGTGGGAGGATCACTAGAGCCCAGTAGTTCAAGACCAGTCTAGGCAACACAGAGAAACCCCCATCTCCAAAAAGGGGGAAAAAAAGGGCTTTTTATTTATTATAATCATGACATACTCAGTTTCTGATTTCTCATGCTGAGTTACACAGCAAAGATACGTCCAGGGAAGGTACTCCTTGTAAAGTAATATATTTATAACAAGAACTAATATTTTATATTCTATGAGATGGATTTTTTTCTCTGTTTGCAGATGAGGAAAGTGATGATGCTCAATGAGTTTACATGTATCACCCAGGATTAACCAGTGGGTGAGAACAGGAATCAGAACTCACCCAAATCACCCAACTGCAACTTTGTGCACTTTCCATAATGCTGCAGAGCCATGTCTTTGCTGGATTTAATGGCACCATGGTAGTCAGAGTAAGAAGAGTCCATGAATTATATCCTTGAGATTTTAAAGTCAATGAAAATCACAATTCCATATATGAAAACTCACCTTAAAAAAAATCAGTGTTTCTTAAACACATTATTATATTCTCTGCCATCTCTGACCAATACAAGTTTTTTGGTACCAACTGCCCATCCCTGCATCTGTAGGAAACTGGGAAACTGCCTGACCACACCTGATGAGAGACAGCAGCCACGTGGTGATTTCACCTCCCACCCCAACAAGCAGGATCATACCAAAGGAAGGCACTTCTCTAAGGGGCAGCCAATCCACTGGCCTTCCAGAAACTAACACCAATGTGACCCAGCTTAAAAAGATGAACAGTACCAAAGAAATTCCTCTCCTGAGAGAGTGGGACTGAGTTAGCGGCAGGGTCGGCACCATCTTGCAGAAAGTATCAGGAGAAGCATGATGGTCCACAGGGAAGCTGAAGTTTTGAGGAAATAAAAATCAAACATGTAAGTCATAAGAGCTACCATTTATATGGTGCTCACTATGTGCTTCACATTCTTAATTTATTGACGCTGTGAAGAAATTGCTGTTATTAACAGCTCCCCACCTGCCACCATTTTACTGATAAGAACCCAGAAGCCCAAAGGAATTAAGAAACTCATCCAAGGTCACACAACTTGGGAGCACAAGATCAAAAGCCAGGCCCTGAGGCTTCACTGCCAAATTTAATTTCATATAAGATAGCCTAGTATATAGACATAGAGAAGATAGTAAATGACACATGCAAAGAAAAACAGAAAGTCTCCAGAGAGAGATGCAGAGAGTGACACAGCACGCAGTACCCCAAGAGGCCTCCAGTTCTCAGCTACACTTTAGCTTCTCTCAGATTCCCTCGAAATCCCTGACTACTTCCTCACATAGAACAGCTTAAGTGCCTCTGTTCCTTATAGATAAGAGATTCCAAAATAAAATGATATGATTTATTTTGATATTTGGTAAATATCACACCCAAAGGTGCTAAAGTTCTATCACTGTATATTTCTTGTCTGAGGTAAAGATTGGATCGCTTCCAGATGTATGATCCAATAGGACAGATAAGATAGACAAATACGGACACAAGAGAAATGTTTGTAATCGCGAGTGCAATGAGATTATGATGTAGATAGGAGTTAAAGAAACTGAATAAACTCAAAACTGATGAGCATAAATCATGAGAACCTCCTGAAAAAGTAAGGCATGAGCTGGGATATAACAGAAGATAGGAATATGTTTGTTTAAAATACAATTTGACTTTGGGAGGCCGAGGTGGGCGGATCACGAGGTCAAGAGATCGAGACCATCTTGGTCAACATAGTGAAACTCTGTCTCTACCAAAAATACAAAAAAAATTAGCTGGACGTGGTGGTGCGTGCCTGTAGTCCCAGCTACTCAGTAGGCTGAGGCAGGAGAATTGCCTGAACTCGGGAGGTGGAGGTTGCAGTGAGCCAAGGTTGCGCCACTGCACTCCAGCCTGGTGCCTAGTGATGGGGTGAGACTGTCTCAAAAAAAAAAAAAACAATTTGAATTACAGTGAGTGGAATACTTTTTGCCTCAATAGAGAGGAGAAAAAGGCATTGAGAGGGTTGGATGAGAAAGAGAGTGTGTGTGTGTGTGTGTGTGTGTGTATGTGTGTGTGTGTAGTGTGTGTGTGTGTGTCACTGCACACACCAGCTACCAGAATGTACAGGAAAAAAAATGAGAACAGAAAATTAAAAAAAAAAAATCAGGTGTTTTATCCAGTATGAGGTTCAAGAGTTGAGCCCACACAAGAACCCAGTCCAGGATGATAAATTTCTACAGTCTTCTAAAAATCTGATATATTTTTGGCTGATGCTTTAGTAATAGTATTTAAAACAAATAGAACATTTTATGTTTATAAAACCACCATTGAATTCCCATTTTGTGACTTTTTTTTTTTGAGATGGAGTTTCCCTCTTGTCACCCACACTGGAGTGCAGTGGCACAATCTCAGCTCACTGCAACCTCCACCTCCTGGGTTCAAGTAATTCTCCTACTTCAGCTTCCCGAGTAACTAGGATTACAGGCGCCCACCACGACACCCGACTAATTTTTATATTGTTAGTAGAAACGGGATTTCAACATGTTGGCAAGGCTGGTCTCAAACTCCTGACCTCAGGTGATCCATCCCCTCAGCCTCCCAAAGTGCTGGGATTATGGGCATGAGCCACCAACCCCAGCCCATTTTGTAACTTTTAGTGAAATAATCAAGCAGACTGAAGTCAAATGCCTTCTTACTCAGTGTCTTCTAGCCATAGTATGCCTTCCTTGCTGTCCAATGTGCTAACACATACTAGGCATTCAACAATAAATGCATGTGAACTTAATAAACATTAGCATTATCTCCTCATTCAAATGTGATATCATATCTATAAAATTTAGAATCCCATACACAATTTTTTAATGAATTGTCTAGTGTCATGTCTTAAGAAGTCATAAAATTCTTTGCTCTTGTCAACCTGCTTTCTGCCTTCTCACCAGACTATCTATTCACATTGAATCATGAACTTTTTATGATCACAAAAGAGATGTTACAATATAAATTTTTAGTTATTTAAGAAGATTAGGTTTTGTCCTAAATGAAGTGTCAACAATGCTATTTTTGCAGAGATTCCAAATAACAACCCTTACTATCTAACCTATAAATTCCAAATGTGATGGATTTGAAAAACTGTAATACCAAATATACAAACTAAAAACACTAGTAATATAAAAAGAGAATAATAATACATTATAACTACCCACTCTAAAGGCAATTGTCAGAAAATAAAATTTAGAGTCCTCTTTGGTGTGTCAAGGAGCTGTATAGCAAACCTACAGAAGAAAGCTTCTGTTTTACTTTTTCTCAGGGGATTTATACTCTCTTCGTGTCTGCTAATACATTCTAACTGCAAAGGAAGACATTCAGGATGAAAAATTATAGGAATAAATAAACAGTTATGCATTGACAAGTAAGCATCAGCACATGCAATTTTTACAAAGCTTAAGTGAACCAGTAAGCACCTCTTGGAAGCTTTGCTATGATTTCAGTACAGATGAGCAGACCCAAGAAAAAATTAAACACAAAGATCAATGTGATAAGATATTTCAATATATTATAAAGCTATAATACATAATATATTCATATTTGCTGAAAAAATATAAATATAAACAAACAAAACCTTAACCATATCATGGATTTAAACCTTTAAAGTTAAACGATTTAAATTTTGAGTCCAAACCTTTTTTTAGAAAAAGAAAAAATTTGAAGTATTGGAAAAACTGACATAAAATCTTTTGAACATTATGTGAAACAATTAAATGAGAAACTTAAAAAAACATTTGCAGCATTTCAATAAAGAGTTAATTCATTTTAAACAGATACAGATAGAACTGCACAAAAAAGTGAAGATACTTAATGCCCAGAACTGCACGCTTAAAAATGGTTAAAATGGTATATTTCATGTTTCATATTTATATTTTAATCACAATAAAAAATACATACATGTGCAAATTCACTAGGAAAATACTAGGAACCTAATATATTCATGGGAAAAGATGGCTAGTTACTTCAAAAAATAAAACATCACTTATCAAACATTTGGGAAAGTGATCAACCTCATGGATAATTACTGTCAAAAGCAGTGTAGTGCTATGGTGATCTATCAAAAACGTCTCTCTGCAAAGGTTTTCAAGGAACTAAACCCAACTATAGGGTGTGGTGTTGTAAAATGGGTACATTCCGATACAGATCCCTTCCTGATGGGACCACAACCTGTCATAACGTCTTTAGAAGCAACTGACATACTTTAGAAGATATTACCATGGGTGTGTTGGATTGTTACTCAACAGTCATTTCTCTTAGTCTAAAATAATTAGACTAAAATAGCTTCCTAACCTGCTAAACGGCAAAAGCCGGAAAGCCGAAACTCCATTTTCGGGACTCCCTGGTGGCTGCAATTCTGACATGGTTCGAGTTGGTACAAGTCAATGCGTCTCAGGGAGATTTGGGAGGAGACATGAGACAGAGGCCTTTCTTGGCTGCCTGGCATTTCTTTTGGCAAGCATAAAGGTAGAGGCATTTGGGTTTATGATGACAGAGTTAAGAGAACTACAGTATCCCTTCACTTTATTTACACATGTCAAATCTGAGGGATACATTTGCTGGCATGAGTTTCAGCTAGCATGGTGTGGTTCTGGATCCTGCAGTGCTGGTGGTCACTTTTCAATTCAGCAGGTGGCTTCCCAACCATCCATAAAAGAAGTATCAATACCTTTGCTGGCCCAATTCAGAGGAAGGCATAGAGAATTATTCCTGGAAGTTCAGTCTAGCCTTTCTTTCAGGATTCTGTAAGGTTTTTAATATCTTATAATAAACATTTTTTGATTATTCTCCATGGCTTTCTTTTCTGACTTAACCCCAGCTGAGATATGCATCAAAATTTTTTTAAATGTTTATATTTGTGGCCTAATTATTCCAATTCTGAAATTTCAACCTATGGAAATAATACTTCAGATGGATAAGGTTTGTAAGCAAAAATATGTACTATAATATTATTATTTCAACAATGGAGACTAATTAAGTAAAGCACTGTTTTTCTGCTTTTAATCCAAAGGACAATGAAAATTACCGTCGGGTTTGTACAGAGAAGTAATATTTTCTGACGTGTTTTAAAAAAATCACCAATCTTGTGCCAAGAACAGAATGATTACTACTTTTGAAGCAAGGTGGTGGATTCAGAGGAGTGTACTCCAGTCTTCTTTCGACTTTTGTGTACATTTGAAACTTTCCATAATAAAAAATAAAAGAGCAAATCTCATGCAAAATTAAATGTAATTCCAACTATGTTAAGAACACTATGTAGGAAAAAAACATAGGAAAAATACCTAAAAATGTTGAGATTGTTGTTATTATACATTTGAGTATCTTTCCTGTGATCGACAGAATTCTAAGGACCCACAACTATATATCATTCCCTGCCCCCCAACTTGAGTGTCGGCTGGTCCTGTGAATATTATGGAATATCATTCCTGTGATTATGTTTTGCTATATGGTAAAAGTGAAGGAATTTCACAGAGGTAATCAAAATCCCTACAATTGACTTTGAGTTCATCAATAAGATTACCAAAAGTGGGTCTGACCTACACAGGTGTGTCTTTTGACAGGGGCCAAAACCTTCCCTGAAAAAAGAATAATAAATGTATATTGCTTTAAGCTAATAAGTCTGTGGTGATTGGCCATCCATCAGTAGAAAACTAACACATTTCCTTTTTACTTTTCTGAATTTTCTAGATTATTTATAATAAATATGTTTATTTTATAATAGAGGAAAAAACTTTTTATAACAAAGATTAAAGAGAATTAATGTGGATAATTCAGGCTATGTATTCCAGAAAAGAGAACTGACATCATTGTTCTTAATGTTATTAATGAAGAACTGCATTAAATAAGAGGAAATCTTCTCTTTGTACTTTAATGTTCTGGATCAAATCCAAAGTTATCCAGCTCAAGGGCAAAAGTGAACACCCTCCGTATAATTGAACTAGTGGGTTCTGAAACAAATGTACTGAAAGATAAGCCTTTGCACCAGCCATTCTTCTCTTGCTATAGTGTCACTGAAACCATCCCAAATAAACAGATTGTAATTTTGGTTTAGACTCCAACACTCAGCAGGCTATCCCCTGATTAACGATGATAAAACTGAGCAGAAAGGGAAGCCATTCATGAAACAAACAATATAACCATCAATCAAGCTCACAGCTGATAATATTCAGATACTGAATAGTACTTGACTCTCTAGCACCACTCCATGGAGACCTGCTGAGCAGCTAAGTGGTTTAAAATTAATATCCAAATGATCAGTGCAAGGGTTCACGGTGTCAGTGGGGATGAGGACTCAAGGATATAATGCAGTATTTACTGATCATCCATGATGAGCTAATGTCTCTACAATGCAAGCTTAATTTAAATCTTCTATATTAGAAGAAGCACAAATACTTCTTTCTCTGACACGCATCTGTCTCCTGCATTTGTCATATGGGCAAGTTAAATGGAGACCCTTGCATCTCTTAAGTCCTCACTGATAAAATTTTCATTCCTTCAGCCAAATAAAATTGTTTTTCATTTACTACTTTATGTATTTGGTGTTGTGATTTACTACATTATTTCTTCAACCTGTGTTTACACTGGTCACCACAAGAATCTCAGCCCTATTTCCCTCTATTCTAATCCCAATTTGCTCTATGACAAAAGAAGAATTCCTCACTCCTCATCCCACCCCTAAATTTTTTCCAGGGCATTAAATCACCGCCTGACACACCATAAACTTCCCTTATTAATTTGTCTTCCTCTAAAATTTTCACTCCACTAAGGCAGAAATTTTTGGCTGGTTGGCTCACTAACATATTACCAGACCCCAATGTCTGACACATTGTAGACAATCAATAAAACTTGTTTAAATGAATGAGTGGATGAATGAATGGTTCCTCCAGGAACTAGCTTAACTCTACTTTAACTCTGAGCAACTATTGTATTACCCCTGAAAGGTCTAGAGATTTCTCTTTCCCAAGGCACAGTCATCTCAATAGCTGAAGGTCCCTCTGCAGAAGGCTGGAAGAAATATTCTTATGTGATATGAACACAGAATTCTTTCTCAAGAGTACCTAGTCTTCCTTTTAGTATCTGAAATTTAAGTTTGGAAATTGGGTAAGAGGCCAACACTTTCTTATGCGGTAATTGAAGTTAGGTCCCTGATGACCATACCTAGAGCTTCTGGGTTGGTGTTCATATTATTTTATAAATCAAATATTCTCTTGCTGAGTTATGCATATAATTTATTTCTAGACAGCCAGCTATGAAGCAGGAAGCAGACTCTCACTAGCCAACAAATCTGCCAGTGTATTGACCTTGGTCTTCCCAGTCTCCAGAACTGTGAGAAATAAATTTCTGCTGTTGATGAGCCATCCAGTTTAATGCAGTTTGTACAGCAGCCTGAGAGAACTGAGACGATTACAAAATGACAAGTGTCATATTCTGCATTACATTGGACTCTAAAAGACCACCAAGGGCGAATTACCCCAAGTGTACGTCACTGTTAGAAACAACTCAATAAAAGTTTCAGCTCTCTGAACTAAGTCAACACAAGGAAAAACAAGTGGCAGTATCCGGAAAGAATAAAATAGTAACAAGAGTACGTATTTCTTGTATGCATAAAAAAAATCATCCCACTAAGATTAGCTCTGAGTTAATAGGAATACAGTATTAAATATTTTAAAGTATATATAATTTTCTCTTTACTCATTCACAGTAATGAGGAATACACCCACTAGATGATTAACTTCCTAAAGTATAAATCTGATCATTTCACTGTCTTCCTCCGATTCTCCACTGATTCTCAAAATAGACCCCTAGACCTGTGAGAATGGAGAGTATACATGAAACACAGGTAAATGAAACCTGATTTAAATTTTTTTAAATTTATTTTATACTTAATCGGTGCTTGAAAATAGTGTTTTTTTTCTACTGTCACTAGCAAATATTAAAGATTCTATCCTCAAATGAAAGAAGGAAAAATGCCCTCCTCCCACAGCATTGACTGACGGCCAAACATTGTTTGAAAATATAATTCAAACAATTCTCCTCCCATAGCATGACCTTAAGAGGAGTTCTCAAGTTCTCCTCTCACAGTGTGACCTTGGCAAGTCACCTGACATCTCCAAGTTCAGTCACTACGTTGCAAAATGAAGAAACTGGACAACATCCTTTCCAGCTCCGAAAGGTTGTCAACTCTACTGTGCCAGTGTCCACTGACTCCATGCTCCACCCCCACCTAAAGCGGGCTCCATTTCCATTTGCCTTGATCAATCAAGGTAATCAGCCAAAGGAAATAAAACATAAATTGTAAAGCTGCCAATTCTAGGTCATATAAGCAAAAATAATCTAGTTACTCAGCATTTCCATAGTGCTTTATTATATTTTCAGTGTTTGACCATCAATCAACACAAACCATAGTCATAAACCATCAAAGAAGACACAGAGACCAATGAAATTAATATTGACAAAACTCACCCAACAGGTCAAAAGCAGAGAAAATTACATGTTAACATTGCGAGTGAATGATCATACTGTGTGAGCCACACGCATTTTTGGTACAGTGTTGTATAACATACACTCAGATAACAAGGACATCACAATGGGGATTAGACCCTTCTTGTGGGGTGCTCTTCTCCTCTCTTCCCCGCTCACACTGGCTTACCTGGAGCTGGGAGGATGATGACTGTCACTTTTCTACCTGACAGCCAGGAACCACTATTCTGACCCTCCCACACATCCCTCCTTTTTACAATTAAATAATTCATTCACCATCCCCTGAGCATTTGTTATCCATGCTGATATTTCACATCACCTCAAATAAATCAGTAACTCAATGCCCCCCCTCCGACAGCCATCTCCCCTACTGCCATTGCCTATCTAGCCTCAGCTCTTCCTTGCTCTGCTCCAGGCACACAGCCTCTCTTCCCCCTCACACATGGTGGATGCCTTAGAGCATCCTCTCTCCCTCCTCTGCTCCTCCTTAGACTGCCATGCCTTGTGTGTCTGCCAGCTCCACCTCTGTCACTACTCGATCCTCCAGCCCTAGTGGCCCCCATCATGGCTCAGTTTTCCCCGAATCTGCTGCTCTATCTTACTATGTGGGACTCCCTCAGGACCTCATAGCAGCAACCCAGTTGCTTTGGCCTGGCATCCCCCACACCCACTTCCCTCTTTTTATTAAAATTTCAACCAGAGCAAGATGGCAGAATAGAAGCCGTCAACGATTGTCACCTCTCCTCAAGGAAGGACACCAACTTATCAACTATCTACACCCAAAAAAAGTACCTTCATGAGAACCAAACCTCAGATGAGCACTTACAGTACCCAGTACCCAGTTTTAACATCGTATCACGGAAAAAGGCACTAAAGAGGTAGGATAAACAGCCTTGAATCACCAACACCACCTCTCCACTATCCTCCAGCAGCTGCAAATCAAACCTACAGTAAGAGATCATCTCATCCCAGTTAAAATGGCTTTTATCCAAGAAACAGGCAATAACAAATGCTTGCGAGGATGTGGAGAAAAGAGCTTCTTCATACACTGTTGGTGGGAACGTAAATTAGTACAACCACTCTGGAGAACAGTTTGGAGGTTCCTAAAAACCTAAAACTAGAATTACAATATAATCTAGCCATCCCATTGCTGGGGATACACCCAAAAGGAAGGAAATTAGTTTATCAAAGAGATAGCTGCACTGCCATATTTGTTGCAGCACTGTTTACAATAGCTAAGATTTGAAAGCAACCTAAGTGTCCATCAACAGATGAATGGATAAAGAAAATGTGGTACTTATACACAACAAAGTACTATTCACATTAAAAAATGAGATGCTGTCATTTGCAATAACATGGATGGAACTGGAGATAATTACATTAAGTGAAAGAAGCCAGGTACAGAAAGACAAACATCGCATCTTCTGACTTATTTGTGGGATCTAAAAATCAAAACAATTGCACTTATGGAGATAGAGAACAGAAGAATGGTTACCGAAGCCTGGGAAGGGTAAGTGGGGAAGAGGGGATGGGAATTGTTAATGGGTATAAAAATAATAGTAAAAAAGAATGAATAAGACTAGTATTTGATAGCACAACAGGGTGGCTATAGTCAGTAATAATTTCATTGTACATTTTAAAATAACTAAAAGTATAATTGATTGTTGTAACACAAAGGATAAATGCTTGAGATGGATATCCCATTTTCCATGACGTAATTATTACATATTGCATGCCTGTATCAAAACACCTCATGTACCCCATAAATATATACATCTACTATGTACCCACCAAAACTAATATTAAAAATTAAAAAAATATGAACCAGATTAAAAGTGACACTATTGGGCAGTGACCACATCTTAATTTGGGGTAAGGAAATAACCTGTGGAATTTTAAAATAAAACTTTTTATCTTAAATAATAGTAACCTACTAGGGTTGATACCTTTGAAAATTAATAATTAAGTTTTTCAATGAAAATATAATGAAATCATGCTTTATTCAGCAGATACTGAGTGCCTCATATGATGTCCTGGACACGAAAAGATGAAAAAGACATATTTTTAAACTCAAAAAGTATATAGCCTACAAAGAGAGGTAGATGTGCAAGAAACTAAATGATGATGACACAGTTGCTGAAGTAGAGGCATGATTTAAGTGGAAGAAAATACAAAACAAGGTGCTGCTCTAGCATAGCTCCACTGTGCATGGTATTTACTGCAAGATATTAAAATTATAGTTTGTGTCTGTGTTTCTCCCTTTAGATTATAGGCTTTTGAGAAACCAACCCATGTCTGTGACATTTTTGATATCTCCAGCATCTAGAAAATATTATGCCTTGCATATAGTAATCACTCAATAAGTGTGGACCTGAATAGAAAATGAACTGCATTGTTAGTTCTGCATAAGGCAGAGGGAAGATTCATGGTTGGATTTTCAGAAGAGAGAACATCTGAGCTAGATCTTAAAAGATAAATTGGATAGTACTGAAAATCCTAGCCAAAGCAACCACACAAGAAAAAGGAATAAAAGATATCCAAATAGAAAGAGAGGAAGTCAAATTATCTCTCTTTGCAGACTATATAATTTTATACCGAGAAAACTCCATAGTCTCTGCCCAAAAGCTGCTAGATCACTTGATAAACAACTTCAGCAAGGTTTCAGCATACAGAATTGATGTACAAAAATTAGTAGCATTTCTACACACAAACATCCAAGCTGAAAGACAAATCAAGAATGTAATCTCATTCACAATAGCCACACAAAATAAATAAATAAGATACTTAGGAATACAGTTCATCAGGAAGATGAAAGATCTTTACAACAAGAATTACAAAACACTGCTCAAAAAGAAATCACAGACTACACAAACAAATGAAAAAACATTCTATGCTCACAGATAGGAAAAATTAACATGGTTAAAATGGCCATACTGTTCAAAGCAATTGACAGATTCAATGCAGTTCCTACTAAACCACCAATCACATTGTTCACAGAATTGGAAAAAAAACTGTTGTAAAATTTATATGGAATCAAAAAAGAGCCCAAACAGCCTAAGTAATTCTAATAAAGAGAACAAAGCTACGGTAACCAAAACACACGATACTGTTGCAAAAGCAGACACATGGACCAATGGAACAGAATAGAGAGCGTAGAAATAAAGCCGCACACCTATGACCATCTGATCTTCAACAAAGTTGACAGAAATAAGCAATGGGGAAAGGACACCCTGTTCAATAAACAGTTTGGGCATAACTGGCTAGCCATATGCAGAAGATTGAAACTAGACCCCTTCCTTACACCATATACAAAAATCAGCTCAAGATGGATTAAAAACTTACATGTAAAACCTAAAACAATAAAATCCCTAGAAGAAAACCTAGGAAATACCATTTTGAACATAGGCCCTGCAAAGATTTCATGACAAAGATGCAAAAAGCAATTGAAACAAAAACAAAAATTGACACATGGAACCTAATTAAACTAAAATTGGCAAATGGAACCTAATGGCACAGCAAAAACAACTGTCAACAGAGTAAACAGCCAACCTACAGAACAGGAGAAAACATTCACAAACTACGTAACTGACAAAGGTCTAATATCCAGAATTTATAAGGAACTTAAACAAATTAACAAGCAAAAAACAAATGATCCCATTAAAAAGTGGGCAAAGGACATAAACAGACACTTTTCAAAAGAAGACATACACATGGCCAACGAGCATATGAAAAAATGCTTAACATCACTATTCATTAGAGAAATGCTAATAAAATCCACAGTGACATACCATCTCACACCAGTCAGAATGGCCATTAATAAAAATTCAAAAAATAACATGCTGACCAAGTTGTGAAGAAAAGGGCACACATATACATATGTTGGTGGGAATGTAAATTATTTCAGCCATTGTGGAAAGCAGTTACGTGATTTATCAAAGATTTGAAACAAAACTATAATTTGACCCAGCAAACCCATTACTAGGTATATACTCAAAAGTAAATTATTCTACCATAAAGACACACGTATTCATCACAGCACTATTCACATAGCAAACACATGGAATCAACCTAAATGCCTCCGAACAATAGAATAAAGAAAATATGGTACATATACACCATGGAATACTACACAGCCATAAAAAAGAATGAGAGCATGTCATTTGCAGCAACATGGATGGAGCTAGAGGCCATTATCCTAAGCAAACTAACACAGAACACAGGAATGGAAAGCCAAATACCTACCACATGTTCTTACTTACACGTGGGAGCTAACTATTCAACGCACATGGACACAAAAAGGGAACTATAGACACTGGGCCTACTTGAGGGTGGAGCAAGGGTAAGGATAGAAAAACTACCTATCAGGTACTACACTTATTACTTACATGAGGAAATAATCTGTACACCAAACTCCTGTGGCATGCAATTTGCCCATAGAACAAACATGCACACATACTCCTGAACCTAAAATGAAAGTTAAAAAATTAATTAATTAATGTAATTTAAAAATTAAAGATGAATGGAAATATGAAGATAAAGGAATAGAATAGGATTTGCAAAACTTTGGGAGATGTGAAATAATAATAGCAGTAATAGCAGCTAACATTTAATATGTCAGGAATCATGCTCAGCACTTACACAATTTTCCTTTCATTCTTACACCAACCATATGTTGTAATTACAGTTTTCACAGATGAAGAAACTGGAGCATGTAGTTGTTAAGAAATAAAGTCACAGGACAGGTGAGTGATGAAGCTAGGATTTGAATCCCGGGGACACCCATGATTCTCTGACCCAAGAGCTTGTGAACTAGGTCATACTACATTCTTCTCCAGAATCGAGCCAGCTCCAGTGTCGCAAACAACCCAGTACCTATGGTCACCCATGGTTTCACCACTCCTGAGTGGGTATCTGTCTGTCCTTTCTACTCACATGTCTCTACCATTTTCATGACATGACTTCCCCATCTCCCAGTCGCTCTTTTAACCTATCTCATCTTTGCTTCTCTCTGCTTTTGTGTCTCTCTTCCTCCTCCTTTCTACTCCTCCCTCTCTGTGTCTCACATTCATGCTCTCCGACAGAGCACCTCACTGTGTTAGAGTACTCATCTGTAGCCACCACTCATGGGTTTGGGTTGTCCAGCACCCAACTCCTGTTTACTCTCCAACTTTCTTTTGAAGGAATCTCCAACTGCGTAGACATAGAAATGGGAATCCACAGTCCACACAGTGGCCAGTCAGCCGATGCTCTCTCTTCCTGCCCAGCCCAGCTGTGGAACACACATGTCACTTGGCCTCCATTAGACAAGTGTAGAGACAGCTCTGGGCCACCCCCTTGAAGAAACAGCGGCAGAAGCATCAAGCTGAACCTGCTGCTCCTCAGATGTAACTTTTGCTGTGCCCCCATACACAACCCAGAACACTTAGGTTTCTGCTTCTCTTCTAAGCAAGGTCCTCCAAGCTCCTGTAGATATATGAGACGCAGATATCCTTCTAGGGACTCACCTGTTGAGGTTAAATTTATCAGAATCATTTTCTACTGCTTGCAAACAGGAACCCAAACAGAACTCAGCCATTAATGTAGTTGCGGCTCTCATATCTGAGCTGACCCTTATCCATAATCCAACCCAATGAGACCAAGGTAGCAGGACCACATGACCAAAATCATGGCAGCTTCTGTTAAAGGGGCCACGCGTGGCCTCCGTATTCTGGAGGGAACTGGGGGCTGTTACTTGGACTCTCATGGAACTTAAATCAATACGCTGCGAGAGACTGAGGCATGTTTATATGCCGAGGGGATGAAGCCAGTGACCAATGGGAGGTGAAAGATACATGGGAGAAAAAAGACAAAGATGCAGCAAGGGCTCTGAGGAAATGGGAGGGAGGTGGAGAGACTGGTCTCAGAAAATAAGAGGAAAAAATAAAGGGGAGTCTTTTTGCCCTACCCCACTCTCTCCTGAGAAAGGAGGTAAGGGCAAGATTGCAAAGGTGCGTATGCTTATTGAATAGAAGGAACTTGAGTTATTGTAAATAGATCTGTTTCCTCCACTAAGTAAGAGGCAAGGGCATCTGCTGACAGTGAATGTAGGGAGTCAGGAGGGGGAAGGAGGAGGACTGGCAGAGATGGATGAAAACTTGGAAAAGCCACAATTAGAAACATGGGAGAGCCTACTGGGAACTGGCAATCAAGCTGCACTGAAGCAACTGTCTTTTATTTGCATTTGCTAATAGCAATTAGCCACTTTTTGAACAAAGACTCAGACAAAGGGGGACACAAACCTTCCCTGAAATTGTTCAGTGAAAAATATCAGGGACTTGCAAACTCTAGCAACTTTCACACAAGAACCTTTAACCTAGCTTTTCAATTTTGCAATTCTACAGCTCTGGGAACGTTTCAGAGGGATTTCCTTTGCTGGCCCAGAAGGAAAAAATTATTGAATTAAAAAAAGTTTGAGACAATAGAAATTTGTTCTTAAGAAATCTGGAGTTTGTCTAATTCAGTTCTTTTTGACATTAAGAGGTTGATCCACTTTATACAGAAAAATATTAAAGAAAACTTAGACAAAAGGCATTTAGGATCCTTATAAAAGTATTAAGTAGTGATACTCACATGAAAACATTTACTTACAGTGGGCTTGATTTTAATTGGTTAAAATAAAAAGGAACCACTGAAACTGTTCTTGCTAGAATTCATAAAGACAATGAAAAGCTCATCTCCATAGTCTCTGAGGAATAACATGACTTGGGTGTGGTTATGTTTGTTGATTTAGCTTGCTGAATTACTTCTCTTTTTCTTTTCTTTTTTGAGACAGGGTCTCTCTTTCTGTTGCCCAGGCTGAAGTGCAGTGGCGTCATCACAGCTCACTGTAACCTTGAACTCCTGAGCTCAAATGATCTGCCCAGTGAGTAGCTGAGACTACAGGCACATGCACCACCATGCCTAGCTACTTTTTTTATTTTTCTTTTGAGATTAGCGTCTTACTAGGTTACCCAGGCTAGTCTGGAACTCCTGGGCTCATGAGATTTTCCTGCCGTGGCTTCCCAAAGCGCTGGGATTACAGGTGTGAGCCACTGCACCTGGCCACCAAATTAATTCTTAAAAAAATCTCCTGCCTCTGGTTTTGGCAAGCAACTGAACTGAACTGAGGCATAAATTTGTAGTCTTCGTTTTAGATTGCAGTTGGATTCATGAAGTAAAAATGTGCTCCCGACATGTTATTTTAAAAAAATGAACAACTGCTCTGTGTCAGCTGGCTGGCATGTCCTAAAAGAAGACAGCATCTGGATACAATTCAACACGGAATTTTAGCTTTTGTGGCATTTTGAATAAAAATAGTTGGCCAAACAACTACCTATTTAAATTATTGAAAGCTGATGATTACAAATAATACTTCTGGATGATAATTAGAGTGGCAGTAGAAATCATTCAGAATATGATGAGCTTGGACAGGATTCCAGTAGTTTTCCCTTAAATGGAGTGTTGCAGACAAAAGCAGTTTGGTCTTCAGAGACCGAGTATTCTTAAACTATTGCATTCACCAATGGGAGCTATGAAGATGTGGGTTAATTTACTTAACACCTCAGAGGTTTGGAGTTTTCAAACTGGAGCAAAGATGAGGCCAAATCGAGATGAAAGTTCCTTTCTTCTCTTGTTCTTTTCAAGCACGACAGCATCTCATTCTTAAAAGATGACTTGCGATACAGAGGTTTTTATTTGAGACCCGCACAGTAAAGAAACAAAAAGAATTCTCTTTGTAAAACAAAATGTGATTGAAAACAGCCACTAGAGGGCAGTGAACATACTGGGGATGTTGCACTGTAAGTCCTTTGATCAGAACCTTAAAATGAAAGCTGTTTTGCAGGATTTTAAAAGCATCTGATTGTTTAACAAAAGAGAGACATGAGGGGTGGGGTGGGGTAGAGGCAAGAGAAGAAAGTATCTTCTTGATCACATTAATGTAACATTAATGGGAGACAGCCCTACCACGTCCGCCCTGTGCCTTCACAACAATTGTAGGACAGTGATTCAGCACAGATGATGTAATGAGGTCAGTCCCTCAATTCACTCTGTAATTTAACCCCGCCTACAATAGATCAAGGAGGCTGGGCAACCGTAACACAACAAAACACAAATCCTTGGCATTCGACCTTACAGAACATTCAAAAGCCGCTGTATTGGTAGGCTGTTTGCTGTGTGTGTGTGTGTGTGTGTGTGTGTGTGTGTGTGTGTAATGCAAGCGATATCTTTTTAAAAGACTGTGAAGTCAGAATTATTACTTTTTAAAAAAAATTCCCGCAGCTCTATTTAACCCACGCTATTTGTGGGAGGTGAGAAAGAAATGACTCACATGATCGCTAAAATGCAGATAAAATGGTGACAGACACTAAAACATTCAGCTCTGATTCTTTAAAAATCCTTCCAAAAAGAGAATTGCCCTGGAGGGAGGGAGGGTACAATCAAGCATTAATTCTAAGCACTCTATAGAATCTTAGACCTTAAAGCTAAAAAGTATTTTAAGGTCCTCCACATCATACAATATTTTCCATATTTCCAGCCTATAATTTTGCTGTTAGCCATTTCAAAGTAGAAAAATCTGTACACTGTGCTAGTACATCAAGAAGCACTTCTCAAATCAGCTACCACTGAACTGACTATGGAAATGTGGCTGTAGATACACGTTGCAAGTGTCAAAAGCAACCGAAGAATCTTCAGGGACTCTAGGCATAGGTGTAATGAATAGGCACAGAAGTCACTACCAACGCACTTCTATTTTCTCAAGCAGAGAGCTCTGGCAACCAGTATTGTGAGTTCCATGGACTGCATGCTGGCTCCTTGAAGGAAAAGGCTCTTAGACACACTCAAGCTTGAACGATGATGAGAAATAACCATATCCTTGTTCTTCAGAGTAAAATGATTCATCCTAACGTGTTGATAGTAAAGAGAAACAGTGTGACTCTTAGGTCGAGGGCAGTTTCTCCAGTCATCTATCTAAAACATAGCTGCAACTGATTTGTTGAACGTATTTACTCATATATTTTGTCAATAAGTACATATGTTTCATATAAGCACACAGAAAAGCAAATCATGTGCTCCATAAGGATTTTTCTGACCACATTTTATTCTAACCTCTTTTCTAAAAATCTGTGTGACCTTGGATTTGGCTTTTTTTCCCCCTTCCATACAAGATTTGCATGGAAGCAGTAGAATCAGAAAAGCCTAAAATATTCGGCCACTATGATTTACTGGAGTCATTCTACTTACTGCAAGGAACAAAAGAAGCTGAATTAGCAATTACAATATTCCTGAAGAAGTCTTCATAAGCTATGGTTCTGAGTACCAAAGGGTTTTTGTATACCTGGTCCTACTGCAGGCAAAGAACCTAGACTATACTATGTTACTTCCAGGACACATTGTAAAATAAATTAGTCATACGCAAGGGTAAAAGTTCTGATCCTAAAGTGCCTGCAAGTTTGAGATGCTTTGGGGCCCTGTCAAAATGTGCAGTGGAATAGATTCTAGGAGTTTCTCTCTGAAGCTTCGTCTTTCCAGAAGAGAGATGTGTAGCCTCATGGTTTCTAACTATGTTTCAGATAGTCCTGACCATTTCATATTATAATTATTGTACATTCCTAAAGACTGTGGTCATGTTACAGTAGGTAGCTAGTCAGGCATGAGCAGGGCAGGAGAGGGCTCCCCACCTACCACCAGGAGTGTCAGGTGACCATCAGGTGATGGTCAGGCAATTGTTAACTATCTCTCTAAAATAATTGGTTGCAGCCAGTGCCAGGGAAAGGCAGTCTTCCAATATATAGAAAAAACCTGGAACTGGTGATCAGCAGCTTCTCAATAAGATCTCAGGATTGAGGCAGGTGGGCCCACACATGTGTATTAAGAGGTGAAATGGCGGAGTTTAACTGATACATGACCTTCTAGGGGCAATCAACTGCTAAGGGAAGAACGCCTCAAGTAGGCATGCATATAACTCCAGTGAACACACCACGCATGCTCACCTCCCAAGCACTAGCAGGCCACTGTGCATGTCAGCAGCCCGCCCTAGGGGGAAAATCATGTGAGAAGGGACACAAGACCCTGAAAGCGTGCCAACATATAAAACCCTAAGTCAAAAGTCAACCGCACACTTGATCTCTCACGTCGCCCACTTGGCTCTTTTCCAAGTGTACTTTACCTTCTTTTGTTTCTGTTCTAAAGCTTTTTAATAAACTTTCACTCCTGCTCTAAAACATACCTCAGTTGCTCCTTTTGCCTTATGCCCCTCAGTCAAATTCTTTCTTCTGAGGAGGCAAGAACTGAGGTTGTTACAGACCCATACAGATTCACTGCCAGTCATAGTCATGTCTCACACATTTCTCAATTGACCAAGACTATCTTGCTCAATAATAACTGAATAAAAGTGGACTGAATGAATGAGACTGCAGTGTGGAAGGGAAGCAACAGATGGGGCTCACCCAATACTCTTACCTGAGCACTTTGCTTATAATGCACTTCAATCTACGATCCACAGGCAAAACCCCGGGCTTCCACTCATTCACAGTGTCTGTGCTGACACAGGCTACCCCTGCCTGATGTGTCAGCTGCTCAGCCTCTTTGCCAATGATAGTCAGCCTTGAGGTTCTAGAGCGCCACTGGACAATGTTAACTGATATTCCTCAACAAAGCATCTCTCACATTGAAGGTGCTATATGCAACAGGAAGGAAGTGGGGGGGGAAGGGAAGGAAGGGAAGGAAGGAAGGAAGGAAGGGAAGGAAGGGAAGGAAGAAGGGAAGGAAGGGAAGGAAGGGA
>PVKV010020771.1:0-39024 GCA_004027835.1 Alouatta palliata
AAAAAAAATGGTATACTGAGGCCAGGTGCAGTGGCTCACACCTGTAATCCCAGCACTTTGGGAGGGCGGATCACGAGGTCAGGAGTTTGAGACCAGCTTGACCAACATGGTAAAACCCCATCTCTACTAAAAATACAAAAATTAGCTGGGCATGGTGGCACATGCCTGTAATCCCAGCTACTTGGGAGGCTGAGGTAGAAGAATCGTTTTGAACCCAGGAGGCAGAAGTTGCAGTGAGCCGAAATCATGCCACTGCACTTCAGCCTGGGTGACAGAGCAAGACTCTGTCTCAAAAAAAAAGGGTACACTGACTCAGGTTAACACATTAACACATTCAAGAAAATCTTATGGCCTATAAATTTTATTCTCCTTACCATCCTGCTTAATATGCCATAGTTACATAAATTATATGGTGTGCTACTCAATGAATTCAGATTCCAAATGCTTAGATATATTAAAAGATAAATAAAACTGGGTGCGGTGGTTTGTGCCTGTAATTCCAGCACTTTGGGAAGCCGAGGGGGGAAGATTGCTTAAGCTCAGGAAGCTTGAGACCAACCTGGGCAACATGGCAAAACCCCGTCTTTACAAAAAGTACAAAAATTAGCCAGGCATGGTGGCATATGCCTGTAGTCCCAGCTAGTCAGGAGGCTGAAGTGGGAGGATCACCTGAGCTCAGGAAGTTGAGGTTGCAGTGAGCCATGACTGTGCCACTGCACTCCAGCCTAGGGGACAAAGTGAGACCCTGTCTCAAAGACAACAATAACAAAAAGCAAAAGATTTTCAAGTTACCTTGAAAAAGGCAGCTATACAGCTAATATGACCCTTCTCTCAAAGATGTAATGAAATGCTTAACTTATTGTAATTATACATGCTTTAGATCAGCATTGGCAAGCTATGGCTGTGGGCCTGTTGTTTCTTTTTATAAATAAAGTTTTATTGGAACACAACCCTAGCCTTTAAAAAAAAAAAAAAGATAACGTATGGCTGCTTTTGTACTGCAATGGCAAAGTGAAATAGCTGAGACCCAGATAGTGTGGCCCATAAAGGCTAAGGTATCTACTCCAGCTCTGTTGACCCCTGGTCTAGGAATGTGGAAGAGCACAGATTCTGCTTGATAAGTATAAGTTTTCCTATGCTGAATGATAACAATTTCAGAACCAATTTTTAAATTCTAACTTTTTTTGTCAGACGGAGGAGTCTCACTCTGTTGTAGAGGCTCGAGTGCAGTGGCGCAATCTTGGCTCAATGCAATCTCTACCTCCAGGATTCAAGTGATTCATCTGCCTAGCCTCCTGAGTAGCTGGGATTACAGGCACACACCACCATGCCCAGCTAATTTTTGTATTTTTAGTAGAGACAGGGTTTCACCATGTTGGCCAGGCTGGTCTCGAACTCTTGATCTCAAGTGATCTGCCCACCTCCCAAAGTGCTGGAATTACAGGTGTGAGCCACCGTGCCCAGCCTTAAATTCTAACATATTTTAAAGACAGTGTTGTTTAGCTGCCTTTTATCCCTCTTCCAAGCTGTTTTCCATTTAACTGCCATGGCCGAATTTATGAGACCTGGAAAAAGAAATTGTCTGATGAAGGTTGCTGGCTCAGCTCCTGACACTTATATATGAATGATAATTTCTTAAAATTTCAAAAGAGATACAAGAGGGTTTATTTTCATTCACTCATTCATTCAGCAAATAGTTATTGACCATCTGCCATGTACCGGGTACTGTGCTAGCTATAGTGGACCTTGTCCTTGGGGTACTGACTTCTGAGTTAACTGAATTATGCTTCAAATGACAAATAGTTGAGAATTAAGGCATTTTGTACTCATGGTTACTGACCAAAGCCTGCTTCAAAAGAGTGGTACACCTCAACATTGTTAACGTTTGTTTCTGATAAGCCCATAGTTCCCCAAGTTAAAAGCTCATATATATCAGAATTTTGCTTTTAAATACATCAGAGGTGTCTGGGGACTAGTGTGAAATACAGTATCCTGAATGCTGAGATTCTTGCTTTGGGCAGAAGTGTGGACAGAATGAATAATAAGCACACTTCAGAAGCAGAAACTTACCTGTGAGCAAATCAAAATATCTAGATAAATAACACAGAATTCCCCAATTTCATCCATTAGTTTTTTTTTTTTTTTTTTTTTTTTGAGACGGAGTTTCGCTCTTGTTACCCAGGCTGGAGTGCAATGGCGCGATCTCGGCTCACCGCAACCTCCGCCTCCTGGGTTCAAGCAATTCTCCTGCCTCAGCCTACCGAGTAGCTGGGACTACAGGCACGTGCCACCACGCCCAGCTAATTTTTGTACTTTTAGTAGAGACGGGGTTTCACCACGTTAATCAGGATGGTCTCGATCTCGACCTCGTGATCCACCCGCCTCGGCCTCCCAAAGTGCTGGGATTACAGGCGTGAGCCACCGCGCCCGGCCATCATCCATTAGTTTTAAAAGGGGCTGGGCATTCTGATTTAGGCTTCACAGCATGTTGAATAAATGCAAGTCTCTAGAGTCAGAGAGTCCTAAGTCCAGATCTTAGTTCCTCCACTTCTAGCTGTGAACCTTGAGAAAAGCCATTCAACACCATTAAGACTCTATATTGTTCTCATCACTAAAACACTGTATTAACTAATGTTTATTGAATGCCTACTATGTGACAGGCAGAGTGCTAGGCTCATTGTCTCTATTAACTCACTCCAATCCTCACAATGTCTATATGGGATAATACTAGGGTCTCCACCCTACAGATAGGGAAACTGAAGCACAGAGAGGCTAAGTAGACTCTCAGTTGATGAGCATAAGAGCTGGTGTGTGAACCCTGGGAGTCTCATTTTCATCATAGGGCTGTGATGAGAATTAAATAAAATGATTTGTGTAAAGTTCTTAGTGCAGAGCCTAGCACTAAGTGATCAAGGAATGTTAGCATTAGAAAATTGAACTTAAGTCTGGGCGTGGTGACTCACACCTTTAATCCTAACACTTTGGGATGCTGAGGCAGGAGAATTGCTTGAGCTCAGGAGCTTGAGACTAGCCTGGGCAACATAATAAGATCCCATCACTACAAAAAAAAAAAAAAAAAAAAAAAAATTAGCTTGGTGTGGTGGTGTAAGACCTGTGGTCCCAGCTATTTGGGAGGCTGAGGTGGGAAGATCGCTTGAGCCTGGGAGGTCAAGGCTGCAGTGAGCTATGATTGCACCACTGTACTCCAGCCTGGGTGACAGAGCATGACCCTGTCTCAAAAAAAAAAAAAAAAAGAGAGAAAACAATCAAACTTAAAAAAAAAAAAAAAAAAAAAATAAGACATCGAACTTGAGGTAAGAATCTAGTCCCCATATAGGATTCTGTGCTTATAGGAAAACAGGCAAGAGGTTATCCCAGGCAGCTTTAAACCAGTCAGTAAGATAAGCCCTGCCTGTGAGTTCTGGTGGAGACTGGTGTGTCAGAGTCTCCCAGAGCCCTTTCATAGCAGGTAAGCTGTCTGGCAGTGTGATTTTCTCCACTGCTGGCTTATGCATCCATGTGTAAGCCTGTTTCTCACCTAATCCTTGGCTAAAGCACTTTGCAGAGGCTCTCCCAGAAAGAACGTGAAGGGACTTGCCACACTGGATACAAAAGGTCCAACCATCTATGTAGATGCCAAATCCCCTGAGGTAGGACCCTCCCAGCACACCGCGATTTCTGCAAACACTAAAAACGCATGAGTCTTCACTGAAGGCTGCTAGCATTAAATAAACATGGAAATATATTTGAAACAAATCATTTACTCAGCTTGGTATATAAAACGAGCAGAAAAAATATACTTTTATTTATTTTTTTTATTTTTATTATTATTTTTTTTGAGACGGAGTTTCGCTCTTGTTGCCCAGACTGGAGTGCAATGGCGCGATCTCGGCTCACCGCAACCTCCGCCTCCTGAGTTCAAGCAGTTCTCCTGCCTCAGCCTCCCGAGTAGCTGGGACTACAGACACGTGCCACCATGCCCAGCTAATTTTTGTATTTTTAGTAGAGACGGGGTTTCACCATGTTGACCAGGATGGTCTCGATCTCTTGACCTCGTGATCCACCCGCCTCGGCCTCCCAAAGTGCTGGGATTACAGGCTTGAGCCACCGCGCCCGGCCTGAAAAAATATACTTTTAAATCAAGCTTTTATTCTGAACTAGGGACTTTTTTTTTGTTTTAGGGAGAGTTTCAACTTGTTGGCTTAAAATAAAATTTTGAGGCAAACAGGTAAAGCAGACATCGTCAAGGATTTGAATTCCCTTTTTAGCATTGGTTCAGAGTACCTTTCATTCGGATTTAAACTGGCCCGGGCATGGTAGCTCACACCTGTAATCCCAGCACTTTGGGAGGCTGAGGCGGGCGGATCACCTGAGGTTGGGAGTTCTAAACCAGCCTGACCAACATGGAGAAACCCCATCTCTACTAAAAATACAAAATTAGCTGGGCATGGTGGCGCATGCCTGTAACCCCAGCTACTTGAGAGGCTGAGGCAGGAGAATCGCTTGAACCCAGGAGGTGGAGGCTGCGGTGAGCCAAGATCACTCTAGCCTGGGCAACAAGAGCAAAACTCCATCTCAAAAAAAAAAAAATATTTTAACTTTGAACTGGAACATTTTAGAGGGCAAAGGATACCAGTGTACTACTGGGAAATATTTTCAATGTTTACATACCAGTCTACCCAGGATCAAAAACATGCATGAGTTTACTTTAGAATTAATAAGACTACCAATTAACTTTAGTTCACCGCTCTCGGAGTGTAACGGTGAGTGTGTGTGTGAGTGTGTGTGTGTGTGTGTGTGTGTGTGTGTGTGTGTGTTTGAGATGAGTAAGCAATTTGGAATTCTTGGGAGAGCTCTATTTTCTGACATACTGGCAAATTGCAATTTGAAGATATATTCAGTGGGGTACAGTGTCTTCCAGCCACTACCTGGAATTTAATTCAGTGGAGGGTTTTAAAATGTGTTGATACAAGAGGTAATTCTGTCTCTGTGGTTAGATTGCTATTTTGATGTTCCTTATTCATACCATAAAATTTTGTCCTAATACTCACTTCTTAAGCATGACCTAACACACACAATGCACAGATCTAATAAAATGCATACCATATTTGTTAAGAGCAAAGACATGAGTCAGAGATCTAAGGTCAAGTCATGACTGCACCACTTTACTAGCTGTGTCTCCTCAGGCAAATCACCTTAGTTTCATTTCCACATCTCTAAGATGGTTCTAGCAACAGCACCAGGGTTAAGTGACGTTTGGCAATGTGTCGCACACAATTTGTTTAAAAAGGTTAGCAATTATTATTATTACTTTAAAGAATGTCACTTAAAAGCCATAGTTTCTGTTTGAGAGAGTCATTTATCATGAAAGTTCAGAATAACCTCATGGTTTACAGAAAAATTATTTGATTATTTGGTAAAGGAAGATGTAGCCGCAAACTGGGGGTGGGGGAGTAGGAAATCAGAGAGAAATAGTTTCTGCAAAAAGTTTCCAAGATCTGGCCTTACCCTGAGCATTTATCTTACTGCCTTGGCCCAAGTTACCACCACCCATAGAATAAGCATTGGAAAGGACACTCTCGCCCCCGCTCCCGGGCAGGGCCCTGTCCCCGGGGGGTTTCTATTAACTCAGAGTTTGAAAGTGGAAAAGGAGTTCCACTCAAAACGGAGGCAGAACACGGAATTTACCTGGGAGGCCAAACAATAAGCTGAAGACTTTGAAACACAGGCTTTTTTCTGTCACAGGCAGGGACCTCTTGCTATTGAAAAGCATGGACCTTGGGGCACATAAACATCTCTCCTCGACTCTCCTTTCTTCAGGTAAAATCCTGAGAGGTTGAAGATACAACGGAATAATGACATTCTGGACCATGCCCGTCTGCCCGCCCCTCATCTGAGCAAGATTTCATTCATCATGGGTCTTAATTGTGTTGATGACTATACAGATTTGTCATGTCAAAGCCAATCATTCAGAGAATGACTGTGTTTGATAAACAGATGAAAAGTCAAGAGGCTCAGCTTTCCCGGGAGTTTCTGTCAACACACACCTGAGAGTTCGGCCTTTTGCTGTGGGTTCTCCGGGACGCCTGCTGTGTACTACAAAAGGGCTGAAGCCACCCTCCTGAAAGGGGTGCAGTGGGGGGATTTTCTGCAGGGATTTGGCAGCATACAAATACCAGTTAGGCATCTATTAACTTGTTCCCTTTATTTATTTATGTAGACGGAGTCTCGTTCTGTTGCCCACATTGGAGTGCAAGGGTGCAATCTCAGCTCACTGCAGCCTCCGCCTCCTGGGTTCAACTGATTCTCCGGCCTTAGCCTCCCAAGTAGCTAGGACTACAGCCGTGCGCCACCACACCCAGCTAAGTTTTGTACATTTTTTTAGTAGAGATGGGGTTTCATTATGTTGGCCAGGCTGGTCTCAAACTCCTGGCCTCAAATGACCTGCCTGCCTTGGCCTCCCAAAGTGCTGGGATTACAGGCATGAGCCGTCACGCCCAGCCTTGTTCCCTTTAAATAAGCATTACTCCCTTATACTTTGTCTCAAAAGGTTGATGGGGTAATGCTGAAACAAACAAAAATAAAACCCACAAATTCAGCACACATGTGCCTCTTGGGCAAACACTTTCCCAATCTATGAACAAACAGTAAGAGGGACTTCTAGTTTCACTCCTTACCTCGGCTCCTTTGACCTAAGCCTTTGAGGGATCTGGCAAGGAAAAGAAAGACCAACTGGCAGACAGATAAGAGAAAGGAAAGGGAAGAAGGATAAGTCACAGTGGCTTCTATCATTTAACAGTAGCTTGAATTCATATAGTGTTTTGCAATTTATAAAATTCTTTCAGGTCAGGCAAGGTGGTTCATGCCTGTAATTCCAGCACTTTGGGAGGCCGAGGCGGGCAAATCACTTGAGGTGAGGAGTTTGAGACTAGCCTAGCCAACATGGTGAAACCCTGTCTCTACTAAAAAAAAAAAAAACAAAATTTAGCTGGGTGTGGTGGCGCACGCCTGTAGTCCCTGCTACTCCGGGGGCTGCGGCAGGAGAATTGCTTGAACTGGGAGGTGGAGGCTGCAGTGAGGCAAGATCGAGCCACTGCACTTTAGTCTGGGTGACACAGCGAGACTCTGTTTAAAAAAAAAATTATTTCACACACATTATCTAATTTCATAAAATCTCAGAATTTGGGCTGCACAGCGAATACAGGTGTTATCTAATCCAGGGTTTCTGAACTCAGTCCTGTTGACATTTGTGATTTTTTTTTGAGACGGAGTCTCACTCTGTTACCAGGCTGGAGGGCAGTGGTACGAACTCGGCTCACTGCAACCTCCAACTCCCGGGTTCAAGCAATTCTCCTGCTTCAGCCTCCCAAGTAGCTGGGATTACAGGCATGTGCCACCATGCCCAATGAATTTTTGTATTTTTTTTTTTTAGTAGAGATGGGGTTTCACCATATTGGCCAGGATGGTCTTGATCTCCCTGACCTTGTGATCCGCCCTCCTCGGCCTCCCAAAGTGCTGGGATTACAGGGGTGAGCCGCTGAGCCCAGCCGACATTTGTGATAATTCTGTGTTATGGGGGGCGGGTCTTGTGTGTTATAAGATGTTTCATAACATCCCTGTCCTCTCCTCACTAGATGCAAAAGCACCCCCAACTCCACAATGTTGTGACAACCAGAAATGTCTCCAGACATTGCAAATCTGGGGGCAGGGGATGCGCACAAAATTGTTTTCTGTTGAGAATTACTGGTAGAGTCTATCTTGGAGCTGTATGATACGATTATATACTGGCACACATGGTAGGTACTTTTTACATAGAAAAGTTGTTAGGCCAGGTGCAGTGGCTCAAACCTGTCATCCCAGCACTTTGGGAGGCTGAGGTGGGCGGATCACCTGAGGTCAGGAGTTTAACACCAGCCTGACCAACATGGTGAAACCCCATCTCCACTAAAAATGCAAAAGAGCTGGGAATGGTGGTGGGTGCTTGTAATCCCAGCTAGCTACTCGGGAGGCTGAGGCAGGAGAATTGCTTGAACCCAGGAGGCGGAGGCTGCAGTGAGCCGAGATCGTGCCATTGCACTCCAGCCTGGGCAACAAGAGTGAAACTCTGCCTCAAAAAAACAAAAAGAAGTTGTTATTTTATACAGTTCTCCTCCAGCATGGGCTTGGTGTCTTGATCTGGCTCTTACGAATAGTCAAGGCTGGCCGGACACAGTGGCACATGCCTACGGTCCCAGCACTTTGGGAGACTAAGGCGGGCAGATTGCCTGAGGTCAGGAGTTCAAGACCAGCCTGGCCAACATAGTGAAACCCCATCTTTACTAAAAATAGAAAAATTAGTTAGGTGTGGTGGCGTGCACCTGTAGTCCCAGCTACTCGGGAGGCTGAGGCAGGAAAACCACTTGAACCCAGGTGGCGGAGGCTGCAGTGAGCTGAGATCATGCCACTGCACTCCAGCCTGGGCAACAGAGCAAGACTCCGTCTCAAAAAAAAAAAGAAAAGAAAAGAAAGGAGACTGAGCAGAGGGAACATTATGAGCAGAGGCAGGCATTTGCAAAAATGTTGGAATAGTCTTGAATAGGTGAAATGTAGGAAGTGGGTATGGGACATAAGATGAAGCTCAAAGGAAAATGAGGGCCGGGCGCGGTGGCTCACGCCTGTAATCCCAGCACTTTGGGAGGCCGAGGCGGGTGGATCATGAGGTCAAGAGATCGAGACCATCCTGGTCAACACGGTGAAACCCCGTCTCTACTAAAAATACAAAAATTAGCTGGGCATGGTGGTGTGTGCCTGTAGTCCCAGCTACTCGGGAGGCTGAGGCAGGAGAATTGCTTGAACCCAGGAGGCGGAGGTTGCCGTGAACCGAGATCGCGCCATTGCACTCTGGCATGGGTAACAAGAGCAAAACTCCGTCTCAAAAAAAAAAAAAAGAAAATGAGGCCAGGTGCATGGCTCATGCCAGTAATCCCAGCACTTTGGGAGGCCAAGGCGGGCGGATCACAAGGTCAGGACCAGCCTAGCCAACATGGCATTACCCCATCTCTACTAAAAATACAAAAATCAGCTGGGTGTGGTGGCAGGTGCCTGCAATCCCAGCTACTCAGGAGGCTGAGGCAGGAGAATCACTTGAATCCGGGAGGCGGAGATTGCAGTGAGCCAAGATCACGCCATTCCACTACAGCCTGGTGGCAGAGCAAGACTCCGACTCAAAACAAAAAAAGAAAATGAAACCAGATTGTGAAGAGTCTAGGTCAGGCTGAGTCCTTACTGAAAGAATGAGTAGCTCTTGCACCAGGTGTTTTATTCAGAGGAATAGAAACAATGTTATAAATGTGTTTATGAACTATTCTGCTAAATAAGCAGGAGACCTGCCTAGTGTTTACAAGGAGACAAGAGACCAAAAACTTCAGGATAAACCTGAAGTTCTGTATCTTGTCAACCTCAGTCTAGCATCTGGCAGGTCAAATCTACTGTCTATTATAAACATCCGCCTTTTCTTAATACATACTGCTACTGAAGTGTTTTTTTAGTCTTTTCTCTACAACTAGAACGTAAACTCCGAGAGAGCAGAATTTATGTCTCTTCTTGGTTATCATAAACTCCTCAAGGCTTGACCCTTAAAAGACAATAAATATGGCTCTGGGCAGTGGCTCACACATGTAATCCCAGCACTTTGGAAGGCCGAGGAGGGTGGATCTCAAGGTCAAGTGATCGAGACTAAGAGATCGAGACCATCCAGGCCAACATGGTGAAACCCCATCTCTACTAAAAATACAAACATTAGCTGGGTGTGGTGGTGAGCGCCTGTAGTCCCAGCTACTCGGGAGGCTGAGGCAGGAGAATGGCTTGAACCCAGGAGGCGGAGTTTGCAGTGAGTCACGATAGTGTCACTGCACTCCAGCCTGGCGTCAGAGCGAGACTCCGTCTCAAAAAAAAAAATTGTCAAATAATTAAAGGGACTGTGGTTTCCCTGTTAAAACAGAATCAATAGTGATAAATATTTACAGATTACTTATTTTGTACAAGGCACTGTGCTAGAAACAATGGCAGGGGGTGGGAGGGAACATACAAAACCATATAGGATTGTTCAGGCCTAGGAGGTCACAAATCTTCCTTTAACAAATATTGATTGAGTGCCAGAATGAAGACAGTGGCTTAGTAAAGTGCACAAGCAGCGACGGACTTTGAGCCAAAACAGACCTCAGGGAATGAGCTAGCTATAACATGTAGCCGAGGACTGAAAATCTGTATATTTCTTGTTTAATTATATTTACAGACAGATGGAAATTATGCAGCAGTAGAAGTTCTACTTAACCTCTTACACTTAGAACTAATTATGTTATCATATGCCATGTTATTGCCAGTGAAATACACAATGATGTTATAGAATGAGCAAAGATGATGAAGTTGAGCTCCCTTTTATTGAGCATGTTTATGAGTGAGACCTGCTGCTGACTACCAGCAGTTAGCACCGTGAGAGAATTTCAGAGGAGGATACTGTCCCACTTCATGTCTAGTATTTCTGGAAAAGTGGCTGGAGAGTGTATTTCACTTACGTGTTAAGAACAGAGCAGCGCAAAAAGAGAATAGGCAGGCCGGGTGTGGTGGCTCACATCTCTAATCCCAGCGCTTTGGGAGGCCGAGGAGGGCAGATCACAAGGTCAGGAGTTTGAGACCATCCTGGCCAACATGATGAAACTCCATCTCTACTAAAAATACAAAAAATTAGCTGGATGTGGTGGTGTGTGCTTATAATCCCAGCTACTCAGGAAGCTGAGGCACGAGAATCACTTGAACCCAGGAGGCACAGGTTGCAGTGAGCCGAGATTGCACCATTGCATCCAGCCTGACAAGAGAGCAAGACACCACCTCAAAAAAAAAAAAAGAAAGAGAGAGAGAGAGAGAATAGGCAGCTTAAATGCAATCTAGGGGTAAGGAGATGGATTAGAAATAATCTCTCGTTTTGTGCTATCAGAGGTCAATTAAAAAAAAAAAGGAATAAAATAATCTCTCGAAGAGTTTCCTTAATGTATGGTTTAAAAACTCCCAAGTTAATGATAGTTACTATTTTTTTTAACACATATGTGTAATTTGATTTCTCATGACATTTCTATGAGTGGAAATTTTAAATGTGGGCTCTAGAGTAGGGGGTAGGTGCCTGCTGGAGACCTGCAAGTTTGACCCCCAGGCTGTTTTCATAAAGTTTTATTGGCACATAACCACGGCCATTTGTTTATATTAGTCCATGGCTTCGTTGACGGGGACAGTGGTAGAGTTGAGTAGCAGCAGCAGAGGCTATGTGGCCTATGAAACCTGAACTGTTGACTGTCTGGACCTTTACTGCAAACATTTGCCAACCTCTGCTCTAAAGTCAGATGTCCTGGTTTTGAGTCCCAACTCTTCAGCTGTGTAGTTGTATGACACACTGGTAAACTATTTAAAATTCTGATTCCTCATTATCCTCACCTGCAAAAACGACAATAGTGATAAATTATCACTATCTCAAAGCATCATTGTGAGAAATCAATGACTTAGCCAAGGGCTTAGAACAAAGCTAAGTAAGGGTGGGATCCGCGTCAGCTATTACTGCACCTTTTAATTTTTTATTATTTATATATTTACTTATTTATTTTTTGAGACAGAGTCTCACTCTGTTGCTCAGGTTGGAGTGCAGTGGCACCATCTCAGCTCACTGCAGTCACCACCTCCTGGATTCAAGTGAATCCTGTCTCAGCCTCCCAAGTAGCTGGGACTATAGGCAAGTGCCACCACACCCGGCTAAATTTTTTGGATTTTTAGTACAGAGAGGGTTTTGCCATGTTGGCCAGGCTGGTCTCGACCTCCTGAGCTCAGGTGATCTGCCACCTTAGCCTCCCAAAGTGCTAAAATTATAGGCATGAGCCACCACACATCATCATACTGCCCCTTTTTAAAGATCAGGAGATTGACCAAACTTACAGAATTGAAATGTAGGTCAATCTGATGACAAAGCCAAAGCTCCTTCTACCATGATCCTCATTCTTTGCTACTTACTTACAGCAGGCTGAGCAATAGCCAGTGTTAATGGGTGAGATGGGTGAGAAATGGACATGGGCTAATAGAGTCGAAGGAATTTCAAGCACAGACATATGGGAAAGTTGTTGGGAAATCATTACTTTCTACCATCCCCATCGCTTCCCCTCTCCACCCTCCCCACCATTCTTCTAAGCTTTCAAAGAGTTCTGCAAGCTGTCCCATAGCCTATATCTGGCTCCTGGTAAGGAGTTAACATGATTAAACTATGTTTTTAGATTTAAAAACCTGCCGGGCATGGTGGCGCACACCTGTAATCCCAGCACTTTGGGAGGCCAAAGTGGGTGGATCACCTGAGGTCTGGAGTTTGAGACTAGCCTGACCAACATGGTGAAACACCATATCTACTAAAAATACAAAAAATTAGCCGGGCACAGTGGCAGGAGCCTGTAATCCCAGCTACTCGGGAGGCTGAGGCAGGAGAATCACTTGAACCCGGGGGGCGGAGACTGCAGTGAGCCAAGATCATGCCATTGCACTCCAGCCTGGGCAATACAGAATTAAACTCTTACACAGAAATGTTGAAGTACCAAAATTCACATAATTGCAACGTTTAAGTGAGAACATGGGACCGTGATGAGGCAGTGGTTACATGCCCAGGCTCTGCGGTCAGACTGCCTCACTTCCTATCTTGACTGTACCACTTGAAAAACAAATGCCATCACACAAGTCACTTTCTCTCCTTGAGCCTCAGCTTCACCATCTATAAAATGGTGATATCAATGACAACGTGGGGAGGATTAAAAGTACCAAGGCTGGTGTGGTGGCTCAGGCCTGTAATCCCAGCACTTTAGGAGACTGAGGTGGGAAGCTTGCTTGAGCTCAGGAGTTCCAGGCCATTCTGGGCAATATAGTGAGACCCTGTCTCTACAAAAAAAACAAAAATTAGCCAGGTGTGGTAGTACACACCTGTGGTTCCAGCTACTCAGGAGGCAGAGGTGGGAGGATCGCTTGAACCCAGGAGGTCGAGGCTGCAGTGAGTCTGATCAACAGAGGGTGACTCTGCCTCATAACAAACAAAAAGAAACAAAAAAGAAAAAAGTATCTGGCTTCAGTAAACGCTCAAGGCCCTTTGTTGTTATTTCAGATGGTCAAGAGTAAATGTTTTTCAAGGATCTTCTTTTGGTAGACAACTGTATAGTCACAGTTTGGAATTGTAAATTATCTGCCTGGCAAGATACTTTTTCAAATTAAAATGTAAAGAACCCGCAGGAATTTACTCCCAAATGTTTATGGATAAACTGAAAGGGCATTTACACAGCTATTACCTTCCGCATGTACATGAGAAAGTGCCTTAAGACATTGCACATGTGAAACGCGTAATGGCTGCTATGTTCCCTTTCACATTTGTCCAATTATGTAAGTATTATGTTCTTTTTCTCACTCCTTAGTATTCCTGCACGGGAGCGTTGTGCCTACCCACTGAATGGAGTAGGCCCTAAATATTGCCTATTAACTATAATTAGTTAATAGGTATCATATGCCATGTTAAAATTAAAATATTAAAATTACTGAAGCAGGTTTACAATAGAAACCTGGGAATAGTATTCTTCGAAAAATGTTATGTGGCAGAAGTTGAATCTAAGGACTAGTAGTTTGATGCGTGATTACTTTTTAATTATAAAAATAATCTTTAATTGTAAAAATTTCATAGTACTATTCTTTTAGATGGGAAATTTCCTGTGTCTTTAAGAATATGATTCAAGTTATTGAGAATTTATAGATACATATTTCCTGTACATATTATGCCTATATATCTATATATACCAACAATACTATAGAAAAGTATTAGTCCCATTTTCTTATTTTTCCCTTTTTTTTTTTTTTTTGAGACAAGGGCTCTGTCACCCAGGCTGGAGTGCAGTGGTGTGATCACAGCTCACTGCAGCCTTGATCTCTCAGGCTCAAACGATCCTCCTACCTCAGCCTCTCAAGTTGCTGGGTCTACAGGTGCTTACCACCACACCTGGCTGATTTTTTATTTTTTGTGGAGATGAGATCTTGCCATGTTGCCCAAGCTGGTCTCAAACCCGTGGGCTCAAGCAATCCTCCTGCTTTGGCCTCCCAAAGTGCTGGGATTAAAGGTGTGTGCCATCGAACCCGGCCAGCCTCATTTCCTTGATAGAGAAACTGAGAGGGAGGGTGATCATGTGCTTAGTTCAAAATCATAGATAGATAATGGCAAATTTGTGACTGTAGTTTAATAAGGATGCCTTATCTTTGGGGTGATGCCTTATAGTTTAACTTCTTTTTTGGCACTGGAGTTGTTTTACATCAAAAACCAAACCAAACTCAGAGTCCAAATATAGCAGATAAAATTTTTAAAACTTTTAAAATTTGTGGCGGTTGGGGGCAGTGTTTCACGCCTGTAATCCCAGCACTTCGGGAGGCTCAGGGGAGTGGATCACGTGAGATCAGGAGTTCAAGACCAGCCTGGCCAACATGGTGAAACCCCCATCTCTACTAAAAAATACGAAAATTAGTCAGGCGTAGTGGTGGGCACCTATAATCCCAGCTACTCGGAAGGCTGAGGCAGGGAGAATCACTTGAACCCAGGAGGCGGAGGTTGTGGTGAGCCAAGATAGTGCCACTGCACTCTTTTTGTGTAAAAGGCTGTTACTCAGGGTAGAGTGTGGTGACACAATCTCGGCTTACAACCTCCGCCTCCCGGTCAAGTGATTTTCGTGCCTCAGCCTGGGATTACAGGTGCGCATACCATGCACAGCTAATATTTTTTGTACTTTTAGTAGAGACAGGGTTTCACCATGCTGTCCAGGCTGGTCTTGAACTCCTGACCTCAAGTAATCTGCCGGCCTTGGGCTCCCAAAGTGTTGGGATTACAGGCGTGAACCACTGTGCCCAATCAAGGGTATTTTTCATTCTTTAAATTTCTTAAATTTTACTATCACATTGGGGATTAAGTTAAAATTTTTTCTTAAATTTATGCCCAAACAGATTTAGAAAGTGAACTTTTGGCTGGGTGTGGTATCCTAGCACTCTGGGGGCCTGAGGTGGGTGGATCACCTGAGCCTCAGAGTTTGAGACCAACCTAGGCAATACAGTGCAAACTTCTATTAAAATAAAATAAAAAGGAAGTGAACCTTCCCAAACATAAGCTTACAGTCATTTATAATGGTGTGTCAATGTTAGTCTTTTCCTCGTAATTTCAAACTACATTAGTAGTTTGCAAGTAGCAGTTGCACAGTTAGCAGTATGGTCTGTTATTACTGTGTTATAGTGTACATGAGTACATGTACAATATGTACCTTCTGGTGGTATGTCAAATAGTAGTATACAAAAATAACATAGGTCTTTTTGTAAAATAAATGACAAATTGCCCGTCCTGAAACAAAGGCTCTGACACAGACTGACGTATTCAAAGATTAGCTTTAGTTTTAGGTGTGACCTTCTGCTTTTATTTGGTTAACATTAGTCATTTCAGCTGCAACTAGGAAACAACATCTGCTACCACAGAAAAATCAGATCCTGGTTATGCCGATGTCACTGTTCGCTGACCAGTTATCTCAAGGCAATAATTACAGTGAAATAGCATTCGCCCAGGAATACTCTCAACATTGAAAAAGTCATGAGTTAAAATGCTTTCTTCTATAAATGCTCAGTGTGGGGTATTTTGGAAGCTAAAAATATTCTCAAAATCAACTATATGTATGACAGTATGACCATAGTAGGCTCTTTATGAGAAAAAATAAAAGAAGAAATGAACTTTCCAGTGGAAAATAAAGACAAAATGCATTAAATACAACTGTAATCCAGAAAATACATGTTCTTTTGATTGTATCATTTCAATGTTGTTCCGCCTCTCTAGCTTCGGTGATATTTGGGTGTTTTTTCCCCCCTTTTCTTTTCTTCCTTTTTGGGTTACATAGTGAAAAACAAAAACAATAGCTTAAAAAATAGGTCCTTCAGTAAACATACGGCTAAGGTTAAACTCTAATACACAATGGCTTGTTTACTTTAAGCACCATGAGTCCATTGATATGAGTAACAACCTTCCCCATCCTGTGGTATTTGTGAATACTGTGGGCTGTTCTATCAATTTCATTTGTTTCTAAGTCTTTTCAAAGAACTCTACTAGAAATGAGACCATCTGAGAGAGGTCCTTTAACACAGAAAAAGTTAAATTCGTCTTCATTATGAAGTGATTTTAGATATTAAAGGCTCTTTCTACTTCTTTAGGCATTGTTTGAAATGTCTTAGAAAAGTTAAAACAATAGGGTTTATACCTTATTTTATTAGCTATAATTGAAGCATTTCAAAGGCAGGGATGCTTATGTTATTTTATCCCCAGTGCCTGGCACTGAATGAATGTTTGAATAAAAGAATGAACAAATAGAAGAATGAATGAATGTGCACTGTCTTTTGTAAGAAACATGGTAGGACAAAGCCACAAAAAGAGTTTTCCTTTTATATCTAACATCCAACAAATTGCTTGGGACGTTTTGTTCATTTTTCGATTTATATCAGTTTTGTGGTACAGCTGGGATGGGGGCACATGCCTGAAATCCCAGCTGCTGGGGAGGTTGAGGTGGGAGGACTGCTTGAGCCCAGCAGTTCCAGGCTGCATTGAGCTATGACTGCGCCACAGCACTCCAGCCTAGGCAACAGAGCAAGATCCTGTTTCTAAAAAATAATAATAAAAATAATAAAAAAAAATTTTTGTGGTTTACCTGCATGTAGAACTGGGTACAAATAGTCATACCCAGGTACTATCTGGTGGTATTTCTACATGGCCAAAAGGAGCCATGAATAGGCCAGCTTTGGTATAGGAGCTGGCATTTCTAACACATAGCCCAGGCATCAGGAATGTCATCTAGAAAAGCCACACCAACCCCTAATGGACTGTATTGAATGCCAATGTTAATATCCGTAGAACTTTCTTGGTAAAGTAGGTACTGGCCAGGAAGCTATAAAATCTCTGTAACTTTTTTTTTTTTTTTTTGGCATTAACTGATAGGCTTAGCTTCCGCTATACTGTCTCAGGAATTTGGTAGAGATTTTATGTCACAAGGAAACAGGCACATAAATGGGGCCTGCCCGTGAAGGCAGTTTTGTTTGTTTGTTTGTTTTTGTTTTTGAGACAGTGTTGCTCTTATCACCCAGGCTGCAGTGCAACAGCACAATCTCGGCTCACTGCAGTCTCCACCTCCTGGGTTCAAGTGATTCTCCTGCCTCAGCCTTCCGAGTAACTGGGACTACAGGCACCCGCCACCATGCCTGGCTAATTTTTATATTTTTAGTAGAGACAGGGTTTCGCCATGTTGGCCAGGCTGGTCTCAAACTCCTGACCTCGTGATCCGCTCACCTTGGCCTCCCAAAGTGCTTGGATTACAGGCGTGAGCCACCTCACCCAGCCGGAGGAAGTTTTTAATCACTCTTTCATTTGAAGGCATTTTGAGAGGCTTCGTATGACAGTGCTTGAGCCAGAGCCCAGCTGCTTGAGTTCCATCCCATTTATTAACTGTGTGACTTCAGGTGAGTGACTTACTCTCCCAAGCTTCAGTTCATTCAACTGGAAAATGGGAATAGGCCAGGTGTGGTGGCTCACGCCTGTAATCCTAGCACTTTGGGAGGCCAAGGCAGGTGGATTGCTTGAGGCCAGGAGTTCGAGACCAGCCTGGTCAACATGGTGAAACCCCGTCTCTACTAAAACTACAAAAATTAGCCAGGCATGGTGGCGGGCACCTGTAATCCCAGCTACTTGGGAGGCTGAAGCAGGAGAATCACTTCAACCCTGGAGGTGGGGGCTGTAGTGAGCTGAGACTGCGCCACTGCACTCCAGCCTTGGTGACAGAGGGAGACCCTCTCTCTCAAAAAAAAAAAAAAAAAAAAAAAAAAAAAAGATACTTATTAAAAGAAGAAGGAAGAGGAAAGGAAGGAGAACCAGTTTTCCCAGTCTCTATAATTAAACTAGGCAGTTAGAGTCATTGGAAATTCTTACAATCTACATAGAAAACACAACTATATTAATTAAAGAAACTCATGAAATATGGACTTAAGAATGGAAATGAACAGAAAATATATATCTAGAGTTTTACTGAACCTAGAGTATATAAAATGAAAAGTTCAGGTGTCAGGAGATTTATGATTTCCCAGGTCTGCTAAACTCCTGGAACGACTGTTGGTGTTTAATTGCTATTCATGTCTCATGTACTCTGTACTTTCACTGAGTGCACTCGGAGTTAATATTTCAGTTGAAAAACTAATACATCAGTAAAAACACCCCTGATTTGAGCTAATAATTTATTCTCAGTCTCAGAGGGAAATACTGGATATTCTTTGAGTTAATAAGTGTGAAATGACTTTAATACTTCAAGGGAAATATAATATACCAGTCTTGCAAATTGTTTTTTAGAAAGCATGGTCTATTCTATCCCATCCTGCATCAGAAAATTTAATTGGCTTAGTTATTTCCTCTTTCCCCAAATCCCTTTTTGTGGCAAAGAGAAAATGAGGACCTACAGAGGCCACACTGCTGAGGACCTAAACCAGTCCCCACAAAAAGCAAAACAGGCATGGGCTGGGTCACAGTTTGTTTCTCATAGGTTCTGATGGCAGAATTTTAAAAGATTTAACAGGTTGGACGTGGTGGCTCATGCCTGTACTCTCAGCATTTTGGGAGCTGAGACAGGCAGATCACCTGATGTCAGAAGTTCGAGACAAGCCTGGCCAATATGGTGAAACCCCGTCCCTACTAAAAAAAAACAAAAACAAAAACAAAAATTAGTCAAGCATGGTGGCAGGCGCCTGTAATCCCAGCTACCTCGGAGGCTGAGGCAGGAGAATTGCTTGAACCTGGGAGGTGGAGGCTGCAGTGAGCCGAGATTGCGCCACTGCACTCCAGCCTGGGAGACAAGAGCAAAATTCCGTCTCAAAAAAAAAAAGATTTAATATTTATTTGAAATTTGGACAGCCAACGGTCAATATCAAGCATTCCAATGTTGAGAGCCTAAGAGAATCTTGTTCATGTGGGGAGACCCCTGAGACCCTCAGCTGTTAGCGTGGCACTACTATCATTTCCAAGCCCATCAGAGAGCAGCCAGTCCAGTGCAGACATTTGAAGCTAGGCGAGGCAGCTTACACAGCCTGGGGACTCTTTGTACTTTTCAATATTCTCCAAGGGAAGCCTAGACAGACTTCACATTTTGTTAAGTACAGCTAAGTTCTGTCCACGATAAAACAGAACTAGGACAACTGTTTTGGAAACATAGTTAGCACATAATTGTAGCTAATTTAGTTTCTTTCTCTGAAACAGCATGAAAAGAAATTTGTTTTTGTACAAAGATGTTTTTAACTTCTATAGCCCACAGTTTACAACAACAGAGTGTCCTCTTCTCCTTCCCTTTGCTACAAATATATGTACCTACATAACATGCACACACAGTTTTTTTCTAGCCTAAGCCGCTGTCCACCCCTGCTGTTCTCTTTGCGGGGATTTCTTCGAGCATATTTACAACAAAACACTTGCTGAGCCCAACTCCTGCCTCACTGCTGTATCCTGGTTACATGAGACATAAGTTCCCAAACGCTTTCTTCCACTTATCTGTTGGGAAACCACCTAAGCCTATACGCGGAAGAAAAATCTCAGAACAAATGTTGGCTGTGAGTATTTGTGTCGTTTTCTTAACTGGTTGACACATGCTTTCATCGAGATTTGGTGGGAATCAAAAGTACACCCTTTAAAAGAATCCTGGCCCTTACTTACACTCCATACAAAAATAAACTCAAAACAGATCAAAGACCTAAATGTAGGAGCTAAAACTATTATAACTTAGAAGAAAATACAGGGGGCCAAAGTTTCGTGGTCTTGGATTTGGCAATGATTTTTTAGACAACCTCAAAAACACAGGAACAAAAGAAAAAATAACGTCAACTTAGTCAAAATTAATAACTTTTGTGCACCAAAGGACCCTGTCAAGAAAGTGAAAAGGCAACCAATGGTGTAGGAGAAAATATTTGCAAATCATGTCTGATAAGGAAGTGACACTCAGAATATATAAAGAACTACAACTTAATAACAAAAAAGCAAACAAACTAATTTAAAAATGGACAAAAAAGCTGAATAGATATTTTTCCAAAGAAGACACACATTACACATCTGCAAAGATATACATTATGCATCTGCAAAGGCTCCTGAAGAAATAAAAAAAGAAGATACACAGATGCCCCATAAGCACATGAGAAGATGCTCAACATCATTCATCATTAGGGAAATGCAAATCAAAGCCACTGTGATCTACCACTTCACACTCACTATGATGGCAATTATCAAAAAAACAAGTGTTGGTGAGAATGTGGAGAAACTGGAACGCTCGTGCATTGCTGGGGGGAATGTAAAATGGTGCAGCTCCTGTGGAAGAAAGTAGGTGATACTTCAAACATAGAATCATATTAAACAAAAGCACCCCATGAGCCAGCAATTTCTCCTGATGCACAGAGCAAGAAATGAACCTAAGTGGTAATAATAAATGTTCAGTGAATGAATGCAGGCCTCACAGATCCTTTTCCCATAGAGATGGGAGGGATTGAGGTTGATAAGTAATAACAGATTTGGTGACACTGTCTTCTCCTTTAGAGACCTGATACTGGATAAAGGTGGGGCAGGGGAAGGGGAGGGAATAGGCCTTTATTAGGTTGGTGCAAAAGTAATTGCGGTTTTTGATGTAACATTTAATGGCAAAAACCGCAATTACTTTTGCACCAACCTAAATATTTTTTGAGTCTCTATAAAAATATTTCTGGTTTTGCCGCGCGCCCGTCTCAGTCGTGGAGCGGCCTCCCGCAGTCTCCTCTGCAAATGTGCTCCGTGGCCTAGTGCCCCAGTCCCTGCCACCCATGCGCCGAGGCCTGGAGGGGTCGCTGCCCAGGTCCCACCAGCCCGCAAGCCAGAGCATGACGGCCATTCCCTCCAGCGGCTCGCTCGTGGCCACCCGCGACTACTACTGGCGCCGCCTGGGTTCCACTTCCAGCCACAGCTCCTGCGGTAGTACCGAGTGCCCTGTGGAAGCCATTCCCCATCCCCCGGGTATCCCCAAGGCTGACCCAGGTCACTGGTGGGTCAACTTCCTTTTCGGGAAGTCCGCCCTCCCGTTCATGGCCACGGTGCTGGAGTCTGCAGAGCACTCGGAACGCCCCCCCACAGGCCTCCCGCAGCGTGACCACCTGTGGCCTGGCTCAGGGCGCCCTGAGGAAGCAGCCCTGTGGTCAGCCCAGCACAGCCAGCGCTGGGCCCTCGTCCTGACCTGAGCAATAACCACCAGCTCCAGGCCTGCGGAGGCGCTAGGCACCAGAGGCCCTCCCGCCCCTCCCTCGTAGACTAGGCGGCTGCAGCCAGCACACCTCCATATCTACACAGCAGACACCAAATAGGAGTGAGGGCCCGGCTCTCTACCGCCCGGCCAGCCCCAGCCCTCCACCGCCCGGCCTGCCCCAGCCCTGAGCAGCTTTCCTGACACCTGGAACTGTGCACCTGGCACCAAGCGGAAAGTAAACTCCAAGCAGCCACATTAAAAAAAAAAAAAAAAATTCTGGTTTTAAATCTTCTTAAATTGGTAATACTTGGTTTTTACATGTGCCCTGTGAAATGCACATTGTCATATATGATGCATGGGGATAGTGGGAAGGTAGCTATAATTTGCTGTTTCTGAAACAGTTGAACAATATCAAGAGCTTTACAGTGTTCATTAAACAGTCCATTCTCATTAGCCCAGTGATTCCATTTATAGACATGTATAATCAAATCCCCAAGCAAAGGTTTACACTCAAATCTGTTTACTGCAGTGCTATGTATATAACACAATGCAATGAACATAATAGTATATATTTACATGTAATAAACACAACTATTCAATGGTATAAAAATGATCAACAAATTGTGGATAACCACAGCTTAGAATACCTGTTTAATGTTCTCAGCTATTTTAACTTTGCTAAATAATATTTAAAGATATTCGGTAGGCTGGGCACAGTGGCTCATGCCTGTAATCCCAGCCCTTTGGGAGACCAAGGCATGTGGATCATGAGGTCAGGAGTTCAAGACCAGCCTGGCCAACATGATGAAACCCTGTCTCTACTAAAAATACAAAAAAATTAGCTGGGTGTGGTAGTGGGTGCCTGTAATCCCAGCTACTCAGGAGGCTGAGGCAGAGAATTACTTGAACCCGGGAGGCAGAGGTTGCAGTGAGCTGAGATTGTGTACTCCACCCTGGGCAACAGAGTGAGACTCTGTCTCAAAAAAAACACAAAATACAAAGCTATGCGGTAGTCCCCCCTCATCTGAGGAGGACATGTTCCAAGACCCCCAGTGGATGCCTGAAACCTCTGATAGAACCAAACTCTACATATACCGTTTTTTTCCTATACATATTTATATACATAATACATACCTATGATTAAGTTTGATTTATAAATTAGGCACAGTAAGAGATTAACAACAATAAAATATAACAGTTATAGCAATACTCTAATAAAAGTTACATGAATGTGATCTCTCTCTCTCTCAAAATATCATACTGTACTCCTCTGTTTTTGGAATACAGTTGACCACAGGTAACTGAAACCGAGGACAGTGAAAGATGGGGCGACGACCACTACATATGAAAATTAAACAACTGAGCAAAATCGGAGTAAATATGCCAGGTTAATTGTGGTTATATTTGGATTGGGGGATTACGGGTAGATTTTGTTACATTTTTCTATAATTTCCAGATTTCCTTCCATTAGTATACTTTTATAAGGTGAAAAAAATTACAAATAAAAAATTTAGCTCTCTGAGTCGCTGAATTCAATGGACTAAATCTAAAACCCAGCCTGAAGGACATTAACACAAGGTACCTGTTTTCTCTCACAGGGATTGTTGGGCACATCAATCTGCCTCCACCTTCTGGAGCTGTGTGAGCGCTGTTGCTAGGGCGCAGGAGGGCTGGGTCCAAGGTCAGGGTGAGGCTATTCTTTCTTTTATCTTCCCTTCCTAGCACATATAGGATCATCATCCATAGAATAACCTCACTTGCTAGATCCATAGAAAGATCTTGGCTCAGCTGGGCGAGGTGGCTCACACCTGTAATCCTAGCACTTTGGGAGGCTGAGGCGGGCGGACTGCCTGAGCTCAGGATTTCCAGATCAGCCTGGGCAACACGGTGAAACCCTGGCTCTACTAAAAATACAAAAAAAAAAAAAAAAAAAAAAAAAAAAAAAAAAAAAAAAAAAAAAAATAGCCAGGCATGGCAGCCAGGTGTGCCTGTAGTCCCAGCTACTTGTGAGGCTGAGGCAGGAGAATTGCTTGAACCTGGGAAGCAGAGTTTTGCAGTGAGCTGAGATCGTGCCACCGTACTCCAGCCTGGGTGACAGAGTGAGACTCCACCTCTAAAGAAAATGAAAGATCTTGGCTCATTGCAAGCTCTCCCTCCTGGGCTCAGTCTTACTCGGAGAGGATTAAAATGTTGTCGAAGTGCTTTTACATATGTTGTGATTCTTTGGACTGTCCTGAATTGGGATGACAGTTATTTTTACCTTATATGACAAGCAAGGAAATAGAAAGTTAGAGAAGGTATGAGGATTGATCAAAAACACAAGATACTATCACATGAAATCCTAGTCGAGTTTGTACCAAGAACGCTTCCTGGTTCAGACAATCTGACTGGCTGGGTGCTGTGGCTCATGTCTGTAATCCTAGCACTTTGGGAGGCTGAGGCCGATGGATCTCTTGAGGCCAGTAGTTTGAGAGCCAGCCTGGCCAACATGGCAAAAACTTGTCTCTAATAAAAATATAAAAATTAGCCAGGTGTGCTGGTGCACTCCTATAATCCTAGCTACTCGGGAGACTGAGTCATGAGAATTGCTTGAACCTGGGGTGGAGGCTGCAGTGAGCCAAGATGGTGCCACTGCACTCTAGCCTGGGTAACAGAGTGAGACTCTGTCTTCAAAAAAAAAAAGAAAAGAAACACAGTCGACCTCTTTTTTGAGAGATTAAGAGGAAGATTTATAAGCAACACATAATTGTATCTTGTCTCTTAAGCCACAAAGATGTAAAGTGTTAAAAGACAAAAAGGTTAATATTGTGGGTTCCAGATGACTTACCATGTTCTATACCACTAATGTTCCCACATGAACACACAACAGGTACACACTGTCTAAGCGGCAGGTATCTTGGCTGATAGGGCGAAAGCTTACGTTCTTGCTTAAGCGGAAAGAAAAAGGACCAGAGAAGGTATACTCACCAAAACTACCAATTTGATTTGTATGTTCCTTTGTAAGATGCAGAACGAGAGTAGACAGGCAAATCCAGGCAGCTTCCTTGGGATTTCTCTGTTCAACTTTTGGAGTGCCCTTTGAGGCAAATCCTAAGGGTTAAAAAAGAAATGGTTAGAAGTGTTTTCTATTTCAACATAATTTTCATATGTGCATTAGAAATTGGCAGGCCAGATCCTCTTATAGTTCATAAGCATAATGGTTAGAAATTGGGGGGCCATTTTCTTCAAAAAATGAAATACCATTGCTCTGATTATCATGTTCTCTACAAACCAAGCAGTGCAATTACTTATCTGATTCTTAAAGAAACAGAGAACAGTAGCAAGAAAATGACCAATTTCTTCCATTTGTGTTTTTCTCTCTGCCTTCTTTAGAGTGTACATGACTTCAAGATGCACATAAGACTAAAGAAGGAATACTATTCCTTCTTTAAATAAGGAATAAAAAATAAAGTAGCCTATATTTTATGCAAGAAGAGGTAGTATCCTTTACAGAGATAATAATATCTAGCTCAGCTAATTTACAGGCTTATGCATCACTAATAGATCTTCACACTCTTTTAGGCAGGGTCCAGAGAGGGTTCTGAAAACCACTGAAGCAAGTACTCCAGCTATCCACTACCAATCAGACTTGGCATGAAAGAGACTTACTATTCTGCCCATAATATAGAATTAAGACTCTTTTTTAATTTGTGAGACGGAGTTTTTCTCTGTCACTCAGGCTGAAGTGCAGTCGCATAGTCTCAGCTCACTGCAACCTCTGCCTCCTGGGTTCAAGCGATTCTCCTGTTTCAGCCTCTCGAGTAGCTGAGATTACATGTACCCACCACCATGCCTGGCTAATTTTTGTATTTTTTAGTAGAGCTGGGTTTCAACATGTGGAAATATAATCTGCCTGATTTTCCAAACTATAGACAGCCCTCCTCAAGTCATCTGAAGCTCCAAATCACTTACAAGATTCAATATGGCACAGTGGTTTCAACACCAGACTGGGAACCAGAAGGCTAGTTTTAACCCTACCTCTGTCATTCCCTGTTCATTTCACCTGTCTGAGACAAAGTTTACTCCCGTGGAAAAAAAATAATAAAGGAGGCCGGGCGCAGTGGCTCATGCCTGTAATCCCAGCGATTTGGGAGGCCAAATTGAACTCAATTTGGATTGTCCTCAAGTGGATCACTTGAGGACAGGAGTTCAAGACCAGCCTGGCCATGGTGAAACCCTGTTACTACTAGAAATATAAAAAATTAGCCAGGTGTGGTGTCAGGCACCTGTAATCCCAGCTACTCAGGAGGCTGAGGCAGGAGAATCACTTGAACATGGGATGCGGAGGCTGCAGTGAGCTGGGATAGTGCCACTGCACTCCAGCCTGGGCAAGAGAGCAAGACTCAAAAAAATTAAATAAATAAAAATAAATAATAATAATAAAGGAGTTAAATTATCAATAGTTCTCAAAATTTTAAAAAATCATTGTGTTTGTTTTTTCTTTGTTTTTCAGTTGTAGCACCCTTTCTTCCACCAAAAATCCAACTAGATGCAATAAAACAGGAGCTGGTTCATGTATGGGTAGCGGATGAAGAAGGGCAGTGCCTCCAGTTCCATCATTCATTATGTCCCTGTGGGGACACCATAAGACCTTTAAGACTCCATAGAGCACAGTTGGAAACCTTCTGGATTAAATGGCCTTTCATATCAGTTATAGCTCAAAATTATTCTGCCCTAACTATCTTTATATTGGAATGACTGGGTGCTCATTGAGATCTATAACTTTGTGGAAACACAAGCAATACCATTTCACCATGACCTAGTTTTAACCTTGTTCAAAGATCTCCTAAAAGAAAAAAGCCACACCCTCAAATAATTATAGAGCAATAGCTGTTAAATGATTTACGTCTCAATACACATAATCTTTACCCAACTCTGTGAAAAGATAATTCCCAAAATGCTGCATCCTGGATAATACCTAGTAATCAACATCATAGTGGCTGATAAAAACTATGAAAATAAATGTACAAAGTACAAGAAGGTATATCTTGAAATTAATTGTACACTGTCAAGACAATAAAATAAAATTTAGACTCCTGCATCGCTCATCTGCTAGCTAAGGAAATCCAGACAAGTATATCCAACTTTCCTGAGCCTCAGTTTCCACATCTGTAAAGTAGAAATCATTCCTGGCAGGACAGTTGTGGAGAACAGAGAAAATATTTATAAAGCACCATTCCTGGCATATATTATTTGTAAAGAATTTTGAGTTTTCACTCTTTCTATAATGGTAAAATATCTCCCTTTAAAATGTAGTATCAGGGTAATGAATATGTAAACTCTATGAACTGAAAGCAAATTATTAATGAATAAATGCAACACAGGATTCACATAGTTTTGTGCTACATCATAAAAAGGAAAAGAAGGATCACGGATGTGCCTTTCATGGCTATTCACACAGGACATTTCCCCAAAATAAAACACTTAGGGTTAATGTTTGTTTCCAGAAAAATCTGACTTTCCAGAGTAACTCCAAACACAATACATTTCATAATTATTATTATTATTTTTATTTTTTGAGACAGAATCCCACTCCATCACTCAGGCTGGAGTGCAATGGCGTGATCTCAGCTCACTGCAACCTCTGCCTCCTGGGTTCAAGCGATTCTCCTGCCTCACCCTCCTGAGTAGCTGGAATTACAGGGGCACAGACCATGCCTGACTAATTTTTGTATTTTTAGTAGATAACGGGGTTTCACCATGTTGGCCAAGCTGGTCTCCAACTTCTGACCTCAAGTGATCTGCCCGCCTTGGCCTCCCAAAGTGCTGGGATTACAGTCAGGAGCTACTGTGCCCAGCCAGATCCTTTCTTAAGATAAACCAATTGCCCTCATCCAAGGATGCTGGTACACGGGGGCTTAAAGCTGCCAGGAGACCACCATGTTGAGGGTCAAATAACTGGGGTACAGTTCTTGCTTTACCACCTGCAGTTTGACCATGGGCATGCTATGTAACTTTCTGAGCCTCAGGTCATTACCACATACTGAAAGATCACGATTACAAGGATTACACAAGACATGCCATTTGAAAGCATCTCATAAACTAACCATTAGTTCCTGCCTAGACTCCTGCAGTAAACTCCCAGCTGGCTTCTTCCTTTCCACTCAGGCCTGTTACAATCAATCTAGGTCTCCTTGCAGGTAAAGGGCCCTTTTGAAATATATACAGTTTGGCCCAGCACGGTGGCTCACGCCAGTAATCCCAGCACTTTGGGAGGCTGAGGTGGACAGGCTGCCTGAAGTCAGGAGTTTGAGTTTGGTCTGGCCAACCTGGTAAAACCCTGTCTCTACTAAAAATACAAAATTAGCAGGGTGTGGTGACCCACATGTGTAATCCCAGATACTCAGGAGGCTCAGACAGAATTGCTTGAATTGAGCAGGCGGAGGTTGCAGTAAGCCAAGATTGTGCCAGGCACTCCAGTCTGGGCGACAAGAGCAAAATCCTGTCTCAAAATAAATAAATAAAGTATAATGTATATTATATAATATGTATAATATATAATATTCATATGTATTATATATTATATACAATAGATCATATTTTAATAAAATATAATGTATAATTATATAAAATTATAACATCTATATATTATACATCACATATTCTATTTATATTTTTATGTGTGTTATACACACACACACACACACACACATGCACACACACAATTTGGTTTTATCACTCTTCTGCTTAAACCCCTACGCTCTCCTTTCATTGTCCTTAGGCTAAGTCTATATCCTCGGTAAGGTTCATAAGGCCTATAAAGGGAGTCCAGGTCCTTCTCTAGCTTCATCTTGTGCCACTTTCCCCCTTATACATGCTGTTCCAATGCTTCAGCCCTCACTAATTCCCCTGTCTAGCCAACCTGCACTCATCCCAAACTTCGTTCCTTCTAGGAAGCCATTCCTGCAGCCCCCAGGGATATGTTTCAATGTTATATAATCCTTCATACAGCACTGGGTTGAACCACATGAAATTGCTATTTTGTAGGACTGTTGGCAATTTTCTTTGGTTTAGCCTTATAGTAATTGCTATAATGCTGGTCATCTTGAGTCAGTTTTAAACTCTACCAGGGAAGAATCAAGACCTGACTCTTAACTAGAATCCTAGAGTTCCACCCCTAATCCAAGCTAATAGTAGGCACTTAATTGTTTAATTAGTCTGAGGTGTTGTTACTACCTTTTTAATGCCAAGCGTATAATTTTTATATTTTCATTAGTAGTTGAAAATCATGATTTTCGCTGTGCACAAAGGCTCATGCCTGTAATCTCAGCACTTTGAGAGGCCAAGGGGGGGGGTGAATCACCTGAGGTCGGGAGTTCGAGACCAGCCTGACCAACATGGTGAAACCTCATCTCTACTAAATGCAAAAAATTAGCTGGGTATTGTGGTGCATACCTATAATCCCAGCTAAGGCAGGAGAATCGCTTGAACCTAGGAGGCGGAGGTTGCAGTGAGCCGAGATAGTGCCATTGCACTCCAGCCTGGGCAACAAGAGCAAAACTCCGTCTCTAAAAAAAAAAAAATTTTATGTTTTTCTTCAAATGCTATTTTTACATTCCATAGGACTGAGATGAAAAAAATGGAATGAAAAAGAACCACTTCAATATTTTCATTTCTGGAAAGCATGAATTCTGGTAAGTATAATATATACAGATACAGATATATAAATATAGATGTAGATATAAAATCAATAATAGAATTTAGCCCACTGGTAAGGTATCATTTATGGATTTTTTTTTCAGCTCAAATGTTTTTCACTGCTTGGCAGAATAAAGGAGCTCTCAAAGGAAACCAGAATTTGGATTTATCTCCTTTTACAGTTTTTGCCACGTGACAGCAAATCAGCTAAAGAAAAGCAACTAAAAGAGTGCTAGACTTGAAATGGAGGAATTTTATAAGCTTCCCCGTGACACCCAAAAGAAATGCACCCTGAAACATTCCCAAATCACCTTATTCTATGCCACATCCAACTATAACCCTCATGAAATGAAGAGAGCCAAGACCAAGTCTAAACCAAATTGAGATGGTATAGTGGTAGGCTAGGTGAACTCACAACCTAAGTAACATAATAATAATAATAGTAATGACCCAACATTCACTGAATGTTTCTCATGCACTAGGTACGGTGCAAAGCAATCCACATACCTCATCTCATTTAATCATTGCTCCAACCTCATGAAGCAAGATCTATGATTCTACTCATTCTGGAGATGCCAGAACTGAGGTTCAATGAGGCTGCCCATCTGTTAAGGTCCCTTAGCTGGAAGTGAAGAAACTGTGGTCAAACCCGAGGCCTTCTATAGAAGAATCCAATTGCTGCTGCACTCCAATTTGGAAGAGTAGAAAATTCAAATTTGTGCTATAACAAAAATGACAAATGGGCCGGGCACGGTGGCTCAGGCCTTTAATCCCAGCACTTTGGGAAGCTGAGGTGTGCGATCACAAGGTCAGGAGTTCAAGACCAGCCTGGCCAACATGGTGAAACCCTGTCTCTACTAAAAATACAAAAATTATCTGGACATGGTGGCACATGCCTGTAATCCCAGCTACTTGGGAGGCTGAAGCAGGAGAATTGTTTGAACTGGGATTGGGAGGCAGAGGTTGCAGTGAGCCAAGATTGCGCCACTGCACTCCAGCCTGGGCTACAGAGTAAGACCGCATCTTAAACAAACAAACAAACAAAAGGACAAATGATTCTATGTGCATAAATATTACAGCTTCAGAGTCAACATGAGGAGTTAAAACTGAATGGCAAATTCAGAATTGTTAAGGCCCATCCGGTAGGAATTTTTCCAAGAATCCCAATATTCAGCTTTGAACGACAAATGATATTCTCAACGTAGGTTAGAAATAAAGATAGCAGTTCAACTTTTTGGGTGACAAACAGAGAATATCACATAGGCATAAATATCATGGGCTTAGAAATAACTGGTATTCTGACTTGTTTCCTAGCTTCTTAAAAAGTTAACACATTTTAGAAATCAGAGACCCCACAAAATGAGTAACCAAAGCTGCCATTTCACCTTCTACTGCTTAGCTAATAATCTCTAATCAGACAGTTCTTTCTTGCTAAAACCTAACAAAATTATCTACCTCTTTCAAATAGCAAAGAAAATGAACATACTAACATTCATACAGTGGAAATATAATCTTAACAAATAAACACAAATTATTGGATCTTTACATATGATTAATTGATGGTGCTGATGAGATTATCATGACCCTCCCCACTCCATGTTTGTGCACTGACATTTGACCCTTTTTATAATATGCACCTTGTACCAGTGAAACCTAAGGCACTAGCTAGTTACTCATTAAACTTGGGTGCCGAGGGCTGACTTGTATAAATTACACTGTTAACTGCCCAGCCTGGCCTCTGTGCAGAAGTGGAAAAAAGCAATCATCATAGCTGTGAAATTCTGTCTTATCGGCAGAATTGAACTACAAATTGCAGCAATTCGTACCTGACCTCTGATCTGTGAAGTTAGTCTAAACCTTTGAACCTCAGCTTGAAATTGAGAAGCAGCATTGACTTATGCCGGGGAAGGTGGCTAGCAAGTATTCTCCACTATGAATAGTTAATACTGTGACTGTAGGTCACCCCCACACCCACCTCCCCCAGAGTCAACCAGAGTAAAAGACATAAATAACGAGGATCTCGAGAGCAGCAGACGTCTTACAAAAAGGCAGTGGGAACAAATCTAATAAAAGCAGAAAATTTCAGGATGCAAGTCTTTTTAAATTAATATGTCAAAGCAAGAAAAGAGAATTTGCAGTCAATGAAATTCTTGGACATTTAATACTGTGATATGTACATTTAAAAATTCTCTTTACAAATTAGACCAAAGTAGAGTTTAAAACAAAACACTTAAAAACACTTTTAGGCTGGGCGTGGTGGCTCATGCCTGTAGTCCAAGCACTTTGGAGGCCAAGGCGGGCGGATCACCTAAGGTCGGGAGTTCAAGACCAGCCTGACCAACATGGTGAAACCCCGTCTTTAAAAAAAATAAATTAATTAAAAAAAATTTTTTTTTAATCAAACTGTGCCATCTCTCATTTGTCACATTTTAAAATAAACGTATTACCTAATCTCTGTTATAAAATACAAACCCATATTAAGCCACCTTTGGAAAAAAGCAATCAGGGAAAACCAGTTATACTTTTCTTTGAACCCAAACTTATTTTTTGACACTAAATATCAGATGTAGGCTAATAAATAAGAATATGCATTTCTCACGTATACATTTTGTTGCAACTGGATTCATCATAATGAAGAAGGTTTTCATTACGAGGGAGAAGGGTTCAATTGAGAGAAGAATATTTTTCTCTGAAAGATTGGCTTCTATTTCAAATGCTATTCAAATTGCTCCATTGCCAGACAGAGAGAAGTGAATAAAGATTCTACTTCTCTGGTCATTTGAGTTAACATTAAAACAAATTTCAAATATAAAATATACCGAAACTATTACTTATAATGAAAGTGAAACTAATGTTAATGCTTTAAAGCATATACATTTCATAAATTTAACTATTGGTTTTAAAACAATAAGAGTCATCTTATACAAGAACTTTTCTCTCAGAAAAGTTCACCTTTGTCAATCTTTATATGCTAATTATCATAAAGCTAGTTCCATTAAATTTTCCTTATTTTAGTTATCACATCTTAAAATTGTAATTTTCTTCTCTAAACACTGACTCGGAAATGGCTCTAATTACAAATGTAAATGACAATTCTGATACATTTCTGCTTCTTACACCATAGTTTAAGTAACAGCAAACTATAAACAACAACAACGACATTGTGAAGATCTAGATTTTTCAAGCATGTAAAGTGAAAAGCGGCTAGATAAACTGATTTTTAAAAAAATGTTTATAACTTAAGAATTTTGGTTTTACTACTGGTAAGGGAGACTGCAGCAGCTGAGATTCTTACCAACTGCCAATTTTTTTTTTTTGGTCTTCAATTAAAAAACGAACAAAATGGATCATTTGTTTATCTGGCCTGATCTAAACTGCTTTAACCAAACACAACTATCTCTTCTTCTCTTCAATTAAAACAAATAAGGTTTCCCCTACCTTTCCAGTCTTTCCAATCTGGATGCGACAGGCTAACTAACAAAAGCTTTGCTTAAGCAACCTTCGCTCCCAAGCCCAGGAACTGCGTAACTCTGTTATACATGGCACAGGGCTCCTCATTGGTCAATGAAATGAGTTTTGGCCACTTAATGCCTTGGGAGTCATTTGCTAAGGGCACCTGGAATGAGCTTGAGTGGGTGGTACAGAAAGAAGGGAAGTGATAAAATTGCCACATAGAAAATGCTCAACAGCAATCTGAAACGGAAGGGAAACCGTACTGTAACTGATGGATTTGGGAAAGGCTCAAGAAGACAAAAGCTTTGCCACGTCATACAGAAGGACATTTAACAGAAATATTTTATTCAAACCCAATAATGACTATAAGGAAACAGATGATTTTTGAAATCCACCATCCTAGAACCAGATGGATGCCCATTACGCTTGCACAGTTACATGCAGAGATGAGAAACACTAATGCCTAGCTTGTCTAGGCTGTTGGGATTAAATAAATAAATATATGTAAAGTGCTTAGAAAAGCTCCCAGCATATAGAAAGTACTCAAAAAGTGTTACTAGGATTTCTTAGAAATGTTACATTTTTAACAAGTGTTGCTTTTCCCCTTCTCATTATATCTGGGGTAGGTAACTTCGGTTAAGTACCCTGTGTGTAAAAGACTATCAACAATCATGTTTATGATGATCAGTCTGGCATAAAAATAATACAGGCAAAAATTACACATGAGCCAAACCCTCACCTTATTTTACTTTATCAGTTTGGAGCTGGAAATTGATTTACTCATGAGAGGTGGAGAAAAGTAGAAGAGGCATAGAATGAAATCACAAGGTACAGCATGATTTATGATAATAAAACCGTCTGTACATAACAACAGATCAGGAGGACCTGAAGCACCTAAGCTGAGTAAATACACTCCTTTACAAGCAGTTTTGGGATGGAACCTCATTGAAAGTCTCTCTGGAGGCTGATTTGTCAGTTCAGGCAATTGGGAGGTCAGAGGAAAAGGGAGCCGAAGCTGCCCTGGAGGAGGTCCTGAAAGCAATCTGACTTCGGTGTCCTCTGAACCGGAATTAAAGTGAGCTCCACGGCACAAGAGAGGAAGGAGAAACTGTAACTCCTCCTAAAACAAAAATTTCAAAAGTGTGGACCTGTTTTTTCTGAGTGTCATTGTTGTCATTGTTAACCTTATTCAGTTAAACCATAGCAATTTGAAGGAGCCAGAATTGGAAGTAACAAGGCCAGAATGGGCCGGGCACAGTGGCTCACACCTGTAATGCCAGCACTTTGGGAGGCCAAGGTGGGCGGATCACCTGAGGTTTAGGAGTTCAAGACCAGTCTGGCCCATATGGCAAAACCCCATTTCCACGAAAAATACAAAAATTATTCAGGTATGGTGGTGGGTGCCTGTGATCCCATCTACTTGGGAGGTTGAAGCATGAGAATTGACGGAACTCGGGAGGCAGGGTTTGCAGTGAGCCGAGGTCGCGCCACTGCACTCCATCCAACCTGGGCGACAGAGTGAGACTCCGTCTCAAAAAAAAAAAAAAAACCGCCAGAATGACAATAAGAACATTTTCAATCTATTCATCTACCCATATATATTTTTTAAAAAGACAGTTTTATTACTCCTAGATAAAATAATCTAAAGCTATCAACAGTGACTATAAATTATCAACTAGTTAATATAAGGTCAAAATCCAAAACACGTCTAAGATTACAACTATGTTAAATATTATTTAAAACTAAATCGCTAGGTTCTGGCTGAAGGAACTCTGAAGTAATCCTTAGTTATTAAGGCAGTATTTTCAAAAACTACTGATTTTAGACAGATTCAAATTCTTCTTGGCTACAAATGGGACTCAGAAAATCTGTTTCTCTATAAGAGTAATTGAGTATTGATTGGGGGTAGCTTTGAAGGTAAGAAAAGAGAAAATAAAATTTAAAAAGAAAAAAGAGTAATTGAGTATATTATATAAGAAAAAGTCTGTCATGTTTTAAGTATTAGAAAGAGGGTATTTTGAAAGTATGGTTTGATGTGAGTGTATGCACGTGTGTTCCTATACCAATCTTTCCAAAAAATAACTTAGGCAAAAACATAGGAAATAAACCATCTCAGGATGATAAATTTAAGACTAAGGGGATAAGGAGAAGGCAATTTTTCAATGAATACCTGAAAACAACAATTACAATTATAGGCTGTCTGAAACAAAAAATGAGCAAATTTTTCCTGCCTTGGCTTTGAACAAAGCTAATTTAAAATACATGTGCACATACACACACTAGTTTTAACAAACTCAAAAAATATAGAAAAGTACACACAAAAAGCAAGTCACCCCTTCTACTGCTAGTAACAGTGGCTCCTACTATATAGTCCTTGATATAGGCAAATGTGTAACCTACACATAAATGGCATCATAGGAGAACAATCATGCTACATAAGTCATGTTAGCTTCATTTTCTTTTTTTTTGAGATGGAGTTTCACTCCTGTCTCCCAGGCTGGAGTGCAGTGGCGTGATCTCAGCCGACTGCAACCTCTGCCTCCCGGGTTCAAGCAATTCTCCTGTCTCAGCCTCCCGAGTAGCTTGATTATGTGCCACCATGCCTGTCTAATTTTGTATTTTTAGGAGAGACAGGGTTTCTCCATGTTGGTCAGGTTGGTCTCAAACTCTCAACCTCAGGTGATCTGTCTGCCTCAACCTACCAAAGTGCTGGGATTAAAGGCGTGAGCCACTGCGCCGGGCCATGTTAACTTCTGAGAGTTCTGGCATGCAACAAGCTTAAGTCTCCCTGGAGGAGTGATCCTGTCTTTCACAAAGCATCTTTGACTTAGAGTGGAGTGACAGCAAGCAGTTCTGAGGTCTGAGGCTGTGGAGAAAAGAAAGAAAAGTGCAGATGCAAAACAGAAGCTTGGGATGAGATAAGCTTTGAGGTAGATTTGGAAAACGAAGGAAGAAACAGGACTCAAGACAGGTCCAGGAGAGGAGGAAATGGAGCACAGTAAAACATGACATGAAATTAAGTGGGCTATTTTAGATAGGAGCTGTTTAGGCCACTGTGGCAATCGGCTAAGACAATTACTATTATTTATTACTTTGTTATTTTTAGAGACATGTCTTGCTATGTTGCCCAGGCTGGTCTTGAACTGCTGGGCTGAAGTGATCTGGCTGCCTCCGCCTCTCAAAATGCTGGGCTTACAGACATGAACCACCATGCCCAGCCTACTTTTTAGTTTAATTTATCTAAAATCTAAGATATAGCAAACGCAAAGATCATCTGAGTGTGTATTTGCTTTTGTATATAGTAGTTGCGTATCATTTTCCTCAAGTGTATATGACACTATCTAGAATTTCAAGCCTTTTCTGAAATTATTTATTGCATTAACACACGACTAAAGCATAAAACAAATTGCACACATGTGTGCACATAGACATTCAGATAGTAGTCTTCACCTGAAAAGGTGTCAAACACTGATAATGAAATCAAAGAACTGTATCGGTGGTATCAGCAATAATAGTTGGCTAAAAAGCTATTTAACCAGTATTGAAAAACAGATGAAGTATAAAGCAGTATCCACAAGCCCAGATGATTAAAGCACCATAGTATTTTCTTTTGGCTGATTTGTCAATTACCCTATTATAGCATCAACAGTCACAGAGAAGGAAGAATTAAACAATGGACATTGCCATATCTGAAACGAGTGTTCCTTATCTGGACATTAGGAAGGATCTGTGGGCTGTCCTTTTAAAATTTAAAATAGTAGGCTGGGAACAGTGGCTTATGCCTATAATCCCAGCACTTTTGGAGGCCAAGGTAGGAGGACTGCTTGAGCCCAGGAGGTTCAAGACCAGCCTGGGCAACATAGTGAGACCCCGTCTCTACAAATAATAAAAAAATTAGCTGGGCATGGTGGCATATGCCTGTGGTCCCAGCTACTTGGCAAAATTGCTTGTTTGAGCCTGGGAGGTTGAGGCTGCAGTGAGTCATGATTGCATCCCTGCATTCCAGGCTGAAGGACAGAGTGAAATCCTGTCTCAAATAAATAAATAAGTAAAACTAAATAAAATGGTACCTTCTCAATTGGTACCCTTGGTTTAATTTATTTATTTTTGTTTTGTGATAAAGTCTCACTGTGTTGCTCAGACTGGTCTAGAACTCCTGGGCTCAAGTGATCCTCCTTCCTCAGCCTCCCAAGTAGCTGGGACTACAGTATGTATCATTGTGCCCAGAGGTACAACTGTTTTAAAGATTATAATTATAAAAGTAACTAACATTTGTATATTTCATCCATTCAAAATGCCTGACACGGTTCTAGGTAGTAAGGCTATAGGAGTGAGCAAAATGGACAAAAATCCCTGCCCTCATGAACCCCATAGTCTCACAGGGGAGTCAGGCATTAAACGAATAAATCAGTAAAATATATAGTATGGTAGACTGTGAAAGAACTAAGGAGAAAAAAAACAGCAGGGTACAAGAATAGGAATATGTGTGTGTTGGGTGGTGGCGGGAAGGTTATGTTTGCATCATCTCTGAATTATAAGGGAAACTGTATTTATCATTATAAAAATTAAGCATGTTAATCCATTAGATTTTTCATGGGATATGCCATTAATATAAACTCATTTAAATCACATGTCTTAGCCGGCTGTGGTGGTGCAAACCTGTGGTCCCAGCTACTCAGGAGGTAGGGGGATCACTTGAGCCCAGGAGGTCAAGGCTGCAGTAAGCAGTGACTGCATCACTACACTCCAGCCTGAGCAACAGAGTGAGACCCCCGCAATCTCAAAAAAAAAAAAAAAAAAATCATATATCAAGTACTTCTTGCTTACATGCTAGTGGCTATTCAATGTGAACATAGACAAGGCAGCTGCCATCTCAAATAAAGTAGTAGGAGCCTGGTACAGGTATTACAGAAAAAAAATCCAAGAGAAAACATAATGCTTTTGGATAATTATTTTGAAGCAAACCTGATTTTCCAGGTCTTTCTTGAGTTTGCAGGCACTTCAGATGGTTTAAACTGGCCAGGCCGTGGACTGCTCTGGGATCTCCACTCACCCTCACTCCGTCTCATTCCCATACCCTCCACCCTCTTTAAATCATAGGCTTTAGGCTTGCCCTGAGTGCTCACCTACTGGACCAAATACCTATCCTTTAGAAAGGTTCACTGACAAGGGAGACTGACTCAGAGAGGAAGAAGAAAAGGATGAGAATGAGTGGGGACCAACTTTTTCAGGATCACAGAAATTTAAATTTATCACAAAACCACAGTCAGTCTGTGTCCCTACTTTCTTGTGTAATGGGCAGCCACGAAACTCACAGACTTCAAGTGCCCACGTGTGCTACATACAACACTGACAAGAGTACATCTGGGAGGCAGCCACTTCTATCACCTCTATCTGTAGCAAAATCACTGTAGCTAACTCCTACATACAGCCCTTGTCCTCTACCAGGCACTGTTTTAAGCGCTTCATATATATTTTCATATATATTAACACATGCAACCCCCATATATAGGTTGAGGCAGGTACCAGTATCATCTCCATTTTTTTTTTTTTTTTTTTGAGACAGAGTCTCACTCTTGTTGCCCAGGCTGGAGTGCTGTTGTGCAATCTCGGCTCACTATAACCTCTGCCTCCCAGGTTCAAGTGATTCTCCTGCCTCAGCCTCCTAAGCAGCTGAGATTACAGCTAGCTGCCCGCCACCATGCCCGGCTAATTTTTGTATTTTTAGTAGAGACAGCGTTTCACCGTGTTGGTCAGGCTGGTCTCGAACTCCTGAATTTTGGTGATCCACCTGCCTCGGTGCTGGGATTGATTATGGGTGTGAGCCACTGTGCCCAGCCTCATCTCCATTTTGTAGATGAGAAATACGTTTTTTCTTATTTACAATCATATCAAATTACAAACAGAGGCAATCACAAACCCTACACTTCAAAATACGCATTCTCTGTATTTGCTGAATTTGTGATTTAAGAAGTAAAACATCTCTTTCCTGAAGAATGTTCTTTATTTCAAGAACTGAGTATTCCTAAATTGGAATAAACCTTAAACATATTTTATAGATGAGAAAACTAAGGCACAAGAAATAAAGTAATTGGTCCAAGACCAACAGCCAGCAAATAAGTATGGAGTGAGGATTCCAACCCAGGCATTCTGGCTCTTAGAGATCACACTACCATCTTGAGCTAAGTGGATAACCTTTCTTTCCTCCTGATTAGTTACCTCTCTACCTACCTCATGCTTTACCTTCCTGCTCCGTCAGCCTGCCAGTGACAGGAATTTCTGTACTAACCCAGAAAAACTTTGTTGAGATGGCATCTTTGGAGCTAAGCTGGAAACCCTTTAATGCTGGATGAATGAAACCATAACTAAGGAAAGCCTCAAAATCTAATTTGAATCTAAAGAGAATTCTCTTTGCATTTTCCCTCTAAGCCCTTCCTCTATCCTAGGCAGCACTCTTCATTAATTCTTAGAAACCTGCTAGATTGGCCGGGTGCGGTGGCTCACGCCTGTAATCCCAGCACTTTGGGAGGCCGAGGCGGGTGGAGATCGGAAGAGC